>BMAV01010996.1:0-10763 GCA_019973955.1 Trichonephila inaurata madagascariensis
AGACTTATTTAAAAAAAATTTTTAAGGTTGATTGAAGGTACAAGGCAGCTAAATTTTATTAAAACAAGGAGCATCTTTTCAACGTTTCTTGCCACAGTTGATCTAATGGAATATAATATTGGACATCTCGAATTTTCCCAGTTTCTCAATTTTTCATAGACAATCTGTCTGGAAAATGACATTTTAACCTACGTTCAACATTTAAATGCTCTTTATTCTACCGTATTCTTTATTTAAATGCTCTTAAAACTACCGTAAAATCTGGCGTATAACGCGCACTTATACTTTCAAGCTAAATTTTTTTAATTTTTAGGTATATTCGCCGTATAACGCGCACCCCATTTTTAACGAAGAAATCTGAAATATTAGTATACATTGTTTTTATATTTTGAAGTAATTTATTCGAGGTATTATCACAGACTTTTGAAAAAATAGTATTCTTCTAGAACTACAACTATTCTTGTTCATAAGGCAAGTTGTTTCTTTTAAACAAACAGTGTTTTGATACATCTAGAAGTAAAATTTTTCTTATGTCCATCCTTTTCGTTATTTTTAAAGCTATCGATTTTATACCCGGCGTATAACGCGCACCCTTAATTTTCGATCTTCTTTTTGTGTTCAAAGTAGGCGTAATACGCCGGATTTTACGGTTATGTTCGAGAATGCTTTGTTTATTGGTAATACCACAGTTGGCAATGAATTCATATGGTTTCATTGAAAGAAAAGCGTCAGATTACAAGAGGTGATCGAAATAAGTACTGACAAAGATCTTAAAATAAAGTTTAGAAGCAGATATTAGCAATTTTGGCTTTTCTGTTACTTATCCCGAATTGTGAAATATCTTGAGAAAATTTTTAATTGCTTTTCCTAGTGGAAAGGAGTTTCAGCACGGTTACCAATCTCAAAAAAGGGAGAAGAGAGAGTTGGACACCACTAACCAAGGAGATTTTGGGTTAAGTCTGACAAGATTGGTGCCAAATGCTGATAATTTGTTATTGTAGCACCATACGCATCCCTCCCATTAAAAGCATCTGTTGTTCAGTTATGTTATGTAATGTGTTTCTTTTATGTATTAATTTAATTTAATTAACATGTGTTTTCTTAAGTTTTAAACACTATTCTTCACTATGGTTAGAAATTAAAATCTTTTAAAGTAAGTAGCACTGTACCAGCTGTCAAAATGACATTTAAATTGATACATTTGCAAAATTTCAATATTAGATAAGTAGGGGTCTCAGCTCAAACATAAAAACATCTTTAGGGGTCTATGAGACAAAAAAGTTTGGGAGCCCCCCCACACACACACAAAGACTTTTTATCCAATCTTCATAGTTTGAAATGTTCTTTTTTAGCACTCATTCTCACACTCTTGTGACCGCAATGAGTCGAATAGTCGTGATCGTGAACTCGAAGTTGGTGTTGTCAGTAGCAGGTCTGGTCCATTTTGCTTCTGAAGACCCACCGTGTAGAAAAGCTGATGTACGTTAAATGCGTCAAGGCTCAAACGTCCTTCCACTAGCATGGCAGGGTAGTCAGAAGAATATCCAACTCAAATATCATCAATTCACTTGATTGTAATTCAGATCCATGGGATTCGTCGCCAATAGTCTTCGTATTACTTCATAGTGTGGCAGGCATAAAACAAAATTAATGAATCTGCTGCGGGACTGCTAAGGTGCAACGCTGTTGAGGTCGATGTTAAGGCTAGACCATTCCTGTGAATGGCTGTTTTAGGATAACATGGGGATGCTCGTAGGTGTGAGCCTTGATAGGTCACTGTAGGGCTGAGAGGTCCAAGTGAATCTGGAAGTCGATCGAAGAGAGGGTCCTTTGGAGTGTGCTGGAGCGTCGTAGATTGTTGAAGACTGTAGAAGTGTCTCTTTAGTGATTGGGAAGATCTTTCCTTTTATTTCTTTTAAAAAAAGGGTTTTCCCCTTTTTCTTATTTTGGGCCCCCCTTTTCAATCCCCCCTATAATATCGTATTGAATTAATAATAAATGTTGAAAAGCACAATATCTTTAATTATAAACCTCAAATTATCAAAATATTTTTTAATTTTTTATATAATTTTATGACATGCCTATAGGTTTTTGGCATTGAGTTTTTTTTAGCTTAGTATGTTTAAAATTAATTATGAGACACACTTATATTATACATTTATAAATTATTATATCAGTGTAAATGTGTATTTTTTTTTTGTATTTATTTTTTTTTTGTTTGATTTTAGTAAAATAATTTTTTTTAAATAATGTTTTGTTTTTGACTTTTCGATATACTCGCGCCCCCCCTTGTGGGGGTTTTCAGGCCCTTTTAGGGGCGCCCCCACAGTTAGAAACCTCTTTAACCCCCTTCAGGGCCAGCGGAAGGAGAAAAACGCTTCCCCGGTCCGCGTTCAAGGACACGCGCAACGGACCGGGCGAATTTTCCCGTTTAAAAAAAATTTTTTTTTATATATATATATATATATATATAATTTCCCTTGACAATTCATATAAAGTTTTAAATGCAATCACAAATACCCTAAAACTTACAATTTACTATTATTGGTAATATTTGAACATGGAGTACAAAAATGTTCGTTATATTTAAAAAAACAATTGCGAATTTTAAAGAAAATGTTTTCATTTTAATAAAAAAAAAATTACATACACTTACAAAAAAATTGACAAAAATCCCATACATTTAAATACGAATATAGAAAATATTAGAAAACTAAAACAACTTATTCAAAATATAAACAGAAATCCATAGAGCAATAGATCACGAACTTCTATAAATGTTCGATTCTCTCGAAAAATAATCATGTGCAGTTGTTTATATTCAGAAATATCTCGCATCTGATTAAAAAAACACAGAACTGAAAGCACATATTGAAGTTCAAAGTTTTAAGAAACATTATTCATAAAAAAAACGGTTTTAACCGTCATCTAGTGCTTGTAAAAATTAATACAAAAACGTTCAAATTGATCACACCGGTGTGATCATGGGCCTACGAGAAGGGAAAGCTCAATCACATATATGATACCATGGGCCGTGGAGGCAAGAAAAGCGTGATCACATATATGGGATCATGGTCCTGAACGGGTTAACGATCGAATACGCCATGCCCGTCTAAGACTCACGTGATGCAGAATCACTTCTGTTCGGAAGGAGCCTGGATTATTACTTGGTTATTGGTCCTTGTTCCCCTCTTGTGGAGTACTTTGATGCTAGAGATTGCCATGGGAACCACGCCGGTAACTTCTCCGGCGGCTGGAAAAAGGGTCAAAGATTGACGCATGAGAACATAAGCGTCGTGTGTCAGGTCTCGGTTACTTTCCCATGTGAAATTCTATGACCGTTGAGACGTCCCTAGCTCCCTTACCGGAAATGGGTCCTTTGGTAGAGACCACCGCAAATCAATCAATTTTCATAATCATTTAGCTTATGAGTAATTTGGTCTGGAGTTCTTTTTATCTGCCGTTAGTTATTGATAAAGAGGTCGCTTTAATCTGACGGAACTCTTCCTTTGATGTTTTCGCCAATTATTCAGTCTGGTAGTTATTAAAGGTTTTTACTCTTCTAAGTCTGATACTCATTCTCTAAAATAATTTTTAGTTTCGTACAAAAATTAGTCCAAATAATATATCTGGGATTTTGCTGTGATTCACAAGTAACTGCCTGAATTTTTCTGGTGTCATTTTATACAGCTTTAAATGCGAGCTTTTGATATAACCGCAATTGTCAGCATCTTGTTTATTTGCCACATTTGAGCTACATTATTTGGTAATGTGTCAATTAGGTAAGGCGCACAAAACGTTTTTGAAGTATCTTCTCCTTAAAACCCATGTTCAAATATGTATGATAAATGCGATTATAATTATTTGTATAGAATTTTTGTATACCTTTTGCAGTTTTCCAAGTTTGTTTCCCCCAGATTTTTATTTTGATATAATTCCTAGTTTCCTTCTTTTTATAATTTAAATTTCTCCAATCCATACTCCATTTTTTCTTGACTTTCCTGTTTCTATAACTCGTCTTAGCTTTCCTTTTCTCCCTAGTTCATTTTGACATATCCTTTTACGTTCATCTATTATTGCATTTAACAATTCTTTCATAAAATCGTCTTCATATAGTTAGAGAATTTCACAGTTATTCTTCAATTCTACGTAATTTAAAGTATCAGTCTTTTCGACTACTAATTTCAAATGCCTGTATTTGGAAGTCTTCCTTTAAAGCTTTTCCTAGAAATAATATTTCGAAATTTTAATTAAATACATGAAAATGCTTTAAATATAAAAATATTATTCATATTTTTAATTAATAATACAATAAAAGCACAATAACAAACATTGAAATGCATAAGGATTGCCCAAATGAAAAGTGGAAATAAGCGATTGCGGCACTATGAATACAGCTATAGCAGAGCCACAAAACAAGGACACGAAGGACGGTAGAAAGTGTACACCACATACAATGTGTTTAACAGTGAAATCCGTTACCGCTAGAGGGAAAAATAATCGAAAATAAGGTTGTGCCTTACAAAGATGCGTCCAGATAGGAACAACATGCTCTAGTACTGTGATAACCCCCAACCTGGAGAAACCATCTCTTCATCTACTCGACCTAGATTTGTAGGAGGTAATGATTGATGACCCAAATTAGCCATAATAAAACCAATTTATTATCTTCAATTATAATAATCAAAGACAGTCTTATTCTAGAAAGAAAATCAGGAGTGATATATCGTAACCCTAAATCTTATGTGAATAAGAGCCTGGAATCCTAACCGCTTAACTTTAAGTAAAGTTATCCAATGAATATCAATCTTCCTTACTTTATATGAATAGATAAAGCCCGTTCTATAAGTTTAGATCCTTACCATAAGCTCACGGCGTTCAGTATCTCAGCTTCCTTTCCTCCTTCTTTCTTTCTTTCTCCTTCTGCACGATTAATAAACCACCAAGGTTTCTTCTCGAGAGGGTTGGCTGTGAAATAACTCAATTGATGGCCCCAAAAATTCCCCAAGAGGATTAGTAGGAAAAACTGCTTAAAACCCCGTCCCAGTACGGTTTCTGATTGCCAGAGGAGAGTTTAATGCTGACATCTATCGACGAATAATGGTAGTCTACGGTGAGCACTGTTTAAATCGAACCTCTTGGAACAGTTGGTGTAAAAGTTTTCATGAATACGATGCCGTATCTCCCTGACAATGCCTACCCAAACGTCTCCCATAAAATCAATGTAATTTTTAAAAAAATCCGTTGGGAAATGTTAGAGCACACACAGTACAGTCTGGATTTGTCCTTCTGTAACTTCTAGGCCTTTAGGTCACTTAAGACAGCATTACGTTTCTATTTAGACGATGAAGTGAAGGAATCTGGGCAAGATTTCCTCAAGAATCAACCACGTTCTTTTCTGGAGTGAAGACGCTGACCTGCTGCCGAAACGATGGAACCTGTGCTACGACCCCCAGAGCAATTTCTTTTGATTTCCAATAAAATCTTTCTTTTTACTGAGCTTGTCCACTTTTCATTTGGGCAACCCTTATATATTTCAAAATATTTCTTAAATAAGAGTAGTTTAATTTAGTAGCAAAAATTTCAAATAGAGTAAAAATTACTGGGCGACACACTGCCATATTAATCAAATGTTACTACTTAATAATACTATTTAATTACTAGTTCGGTGATTAAATTCAAACTTTCTCTCTCTCTCTCTCTCTTTGACTTAACATTAACTTCATTAAGACATTGATGAATAAAACATTGGTTGAGTATAATCAATATTTAAATTCTTATATTTCAACTATTAAATCAAATAAATTATTTTTTCCAATTATTAAATAAAAAGATTTTAAAAAATCCAATAAAATAATGAGATTAAATAATATTTTTAACAAAAACAGGTAATTAAATTTTTCATTCAAAATAATAATAATAAATTTCAAACTTAATTTTGCAAGATTATCAAACATTCAAAACTGAATACCAAATAAAATAGTTTTATTTTTAAGTTTCAAAGTTTACTTATGTAGTGAAATAAAGTTGATGACTGGCAAAATATAACATTATTAAAAACATATTATAGTATTTAAGAAAATATTGAAACCAGGAGGAAAACCAAATGATACGTGATTTCATAGAATCAACAGCGTAGAAAAAGGAACAAAATGACTATGATACAGTTAAAAAAACCATCTTCGTGAAGTTCTAATTCATTTCTTTTGTCTTCTTTACTCTTCTTGTTTTTTTCATTTTTCTTTTTTTCAAACCACTGCAAATGGATTTTTACAAGTGTGTTTAATCGAATCCTCAAACACGTACCTTTTTACAATGAAACACTTTTTGTAGAATTTTGTAATATGTTATTTTTAAACGTTTGAACTCATGAATGGATTTAACTTGCATTTCAATTTATGAAGAATCTTACGCAAAGTTTGTAACGGGTTCCATTCGGGTTCTTCCACTAATACTCTTGATGAAAATATTCTTTAGCAATGATTTTAGTTTTAAAAAAAACCGCTTTCCGTACAGATGACTTGATTTTATGCAAATGTAACGACTATTTAAGTGCCAGTCGTTGAGTATGTGGTTAATGGTGAATCGTTGATTGTTAAACATGAATTCCAAGTATTAGAAAAGGTGAACTGCGACTTAGTGCTCGCGCGACTTGAGATTAATAGTCAACGTAGAATCCACCAAAAATTGTGGAAGTAAACAATCTTAAAGCTGGCCGAGCTATCGGGCTTCGAGAAGGATCATAACAAGGAGCTTCAACAGATAAGTGTACTTCAATTATCTTGTGCATCCAGTTAGGGGATAGGATTTCAGATTGCTCCAAGAGTTAAGTTATAAAATTGTATATTATTCATAAGGCGTTAAAGATACAATAAAAGTAGTTATTTTTGAATTCCTACTATTAGCTTCACTCTCTATATATTTATTTATTTATTTATTTATCTTGGAGAAATTTTCAATCGTTAATAAAATACATTTTAAAGCACTCAATTGAGCTGAAATTTTATATACATGATTATTTTGGATGACAAGACAATGATTTAACTATGATTAATAAAAATTAATTGATTAAAACTAATTATTTAAAGAATTACAAATACAGCCACGTTGGCATCGTTTTTGGCGAGTTAGCGACCCTTTTGGCGACTTGTGTCAAAAATTGGAAAAAAAAATTTTTTTCTCACGTTTTAAAGCATTCAGTTGAACTGAAATTTTATATACACGATTGTTTTGGACGACAATACGATACTTTAATGATAATTAATAAAAATTAATTACCACTTAATGTTGTGATTCTGTCATATGTATGCACATATTTATATTAATTGTAACAAAAAATAAAAAGTAGCTAAAATAAAAAATTTTCTTTGATCTAAGTAGAAATTGACTTAAATTTTTTTTTATATTACTTTTGTTAAGATCATGTCAGCTTCTTCCTCGAACCCTCTTACACCCGCAACCTTCAACCCGTGACAAGTTGAGAGCATGGATATATTCAAGGCGCAATAAAATAAATCAATTTTTACTTTTTGTTACGAAATTCGGAAAATAATTTTTAACAAGAATATCAAGGAATCATAGTGTCACTATATTTATGGATTTATGGATAGATGATACACACATAATAGAAACAACTAAGAATGAAGAAAAGAAAACTATTTAAAAATTGAATTTTTTAAATGATTATATAAAATTTGTTCATTTTTGCAATAAAATATTAACTGAAATTATTTCTTACTCATATTTTTCATTTAGATGTTAAACCAAATTTGTGCCCTTTTAATAAAGGAGTAAAAAGAGAGAACAGTTATAACAATAATTAATAATATTTTAATGATGGTTTATAGAAACCAAAACATACTTATAAAAAATGACATATAAACAAGGAAATAATTACTAAATTACGCCTGGCGAATTGAAAAGCACTGAACAATTTTGAACTGGAATTTTCAATCTTTTTCGGTTTTTATTTCAAATTGGTTACCCTCTCAGATTCATACATTCATAATTTATAATCCATTTCCATATTAGCTTGCTTAAATGAAATTATTCCATAACATACAACTGATACCGTGTTCAGATTTCTCCTTTTTATGCTCACCCAAAATATCAAATTCATTACTCTATAAATTTACTGAGAACCATACTAGCTCGAAATAAAATTTCTTAAGTTAAATATCCATTCTGAATTAAATATGCATCATTTGCATTTTCCATTTGGAAGATTTTAATCAAAAATATTGTACCCAGACCCATCGAAAATAAATTTCACACATAATTTTCGACATGCAACACTTGATTGGGGAATGAGTGGCATAATACGTGAACCACATTATTTTATTCGTCAATAAATTCTCTCGAAGCAATCATAATATATAGGAGTAGATATGCACAAAATATGAGTATCATTTTTACCCACAATTGAACTCTAATAAAGACGTATGCGACTAATAACAATAGTCTTATAATACTGAACTGAATTGAACTCAGCATCGCAACAGCCCATGAGGGTCAAGGTCTACTGTGCCTATCTCAGTTTGCATGACCTTAGGTGCTGGAGTGCATGTGCAGATGTTTCGGTCCAGTGGTCCGTTTTACGCGAAGCACCCAGTGTTTAGTTCCCAAGCAAGCTTGGTACTCATTTATCGACTCATTGAAGAGGTGATGAGTCGAGCTTGCCCAGCCTGGAATTTGAGCCCTGGACCTGTTGCGGGGAAGAGCGGTACACTACCACTCAGGCACTGAGCTTGAGTCTTACAATACTGCTTGAGAAAATTATTCTCTGTATTTCTTAACTTAACTCCTTTTAAGCCTCTAGAGCAATGCTTCTCAAACTTTCAATATGGGCTACCCAATTTTCATCGCCCCTCCCCCTTCCATACAATGATAATGTATTGAATGCAACAATACTATACTTTAACGCTAAAGCTACAATATGACCTTATTTATAAATGATACAAATTGTCATATAAGTATTAAGTTTTGTTGTTACTTTTAAGTAATAAATATTGCAAGTTTTTTGAAGTAATAAGTTAAATATTGTTACTTTTCATTGTTCAGAATATACTTTGTTTTGCTTCCTTTCAGTAAATCAACATTTTTTTTAAATAATAGTTTATTTCCGACTTTTCGATATGCTCGCTCTCCCCACATAAGATTTTCATGCCCCACAGTTTGAGAAACGCTGCCTTATACGATATATGTAAGACATTGTAGTTATGTGACTCTAATCTCAAACTCTACGCAGTATTTATGCTATTAAATGATTTTTTTTTCCTATTTTTTAACACATGTGTTAAGTTAAATCTTATGTAACACATAAGACTTTTTGAAGAGAAATTTTATCCCCTAAATATTCCATTGAACTAATACAGATAGCGAATTTTAGCCTATATTTTATTTGTTTATAAGCATATCCTGGGTAAAGATTCGCGACCATCCAGCCATCGGATCAATATTTGAACTGAAAAGGTCGTCTTGAATCCTTTTAATGCAAATATCCATCGCAAAAGAATCGTCTTGTAGCAGAGATCAAAGAAGAAAGAGAGTAAACACGAGATGAAAGATGACATAACATTCTTTCGTCTTATCGTACGAGAGTTTTTGAAACCCCCAGAAATCTCGCCATTCAAAGAGTGAATACCTTTTGTTGAATGTAAATTTGAATTTTCAGACTAGGATAGAGTTATATATATATTGGTGGGTACAAAGTTTTGTTTTGCAATCAGATTTTAGATCTAAAGATATGTTTTGGTTGTTTCAGAAAAGATTTAGAAAACGTGGAAGAATATTGATGAATTGTGCCTTAGTATCACTTACAAAGACTATTGGCGACGGATCTCGTAAATTGAACAGTGGTTAGCTTAGCTGGCATCCAGTATACAAAATTCTCTTGTATGCTAACGAGAGGGAATTGAGTCTTGAGAGATTCGATAAGCATCAGCCTCTCTATGTTACAGAGAACTTTAATAATATCAGAACTCGAAACCCGCCAACTCGAAAAAACAACGCCAAGTTGGCGATCATGATCCCTCGGCTACCGCAACTATAGATAAATATGAAAAAGAATACATTTCTTTGTTTGATTAGTTAAAGTATATTTTTATATAGATTGATTTAGTTTCAAAGAGGAATCTTATCTTAAATCCCGTAAGGTATCCGACTACGTTCGGAACCATGATTTTAAAAAAAGCGCATAAATGGATAATTTTCATGATATTTAGTGTCACTTAGATTGGAGTACATGTATAAAATTGTTTTAAGGACATTTTGACAAAAAAAAATTGTTTAAACACAATATTTCGGCAGAAAATTAACTTAGAATAACCTTTTTTCAAAATGTTCTCCTTTTGTGAAAAAGGCTTCTATTGTAATACCATTTTGCCTGTATATAGCTCAGACCTCTGTACAGAGGCTCAACTTTGATTTTTGAAAAATTCACATTATTTTTAGAGTTACAACCTATTGAAATAATTATCGGCGTATTTTCTTAAAATTTCTCCCCTCTGTTTTCGTAAAACATGGATAAACCGACTTCCACGTTATGCATTTCAAAAATTCTAGTTGAGGTTCTGTATAGAGGTCTGAGCTGAATGCAGGCAAAATATTAATATAATAGAAACATTTTTTACAAAAGGAGAACATTTGGAAAAAAAGTTATTCTAAATTAATTTGTTGCCAAAATATTGTATTTAAATAATTTTTTTTGTCATAATGTGTCCTGAAAAAAATTTTATACATGTATTCTAATCTAAGTGACACTA
>BMAV01010999.1:0-19587 GCA_019973955.1 Trichonephila inaurata madagascariensis
TCTGTGAAAGAGTAGTAAAAATCACTTATCATGAGATTACAGCAAATAAAATAAAAGTTTTTTTATTTGGTTTTTTGGATCAAAGATAGCTAATTAGGTATTGAAGAAGTTTTTATTTTTGAGATGACTTATATCGCCTATAAATTATATCAGAGTAAAAGTGCATTTCTTACTATGTCTAAAAGTATTTTGTTTTAATTCACTCCAGTAAATTAATCATTTTTTTAAATCTTTTATATTCGATATGTTCGCGCCCCCCTCGTAAGGGTATCGCGCCCCCCCAGGGGGGCGCGCCCCACAGTTTGAGAAACACTGTCTTAAGTGCATCTTCGAGTAGAGTGAGAAAACGCGTTAGAAAAGGTAATTGTCTACGTCTTGAACAGTGTTTAGTCTCATGAATGAGACAGGACAGAATATTTCGATGGGTGGCTCTTTATTGAAGGAAAAGGCTAAGGCATTCGCCAAAGAATTAGGAATCGAGTTTTTGGCTAGCGAGGGATTGCTTACAAATTTTAAGAAAAGGAATGGGATAGTCTTCAAAAAAAATGTGCGGGGAACGCTCAAGTGTCGACATTAAGTGGCAGAACTCACTTTCGGACCTAATAAAGGAGTATGAACCACGTAACATTTTCAGCACGGATAAAGCCGGCCTCTTTTTCAAGTGTTTGCCAGAAAAAACATTTACATTCAAAAAAGGAAAATGCCATGGAGGAAAATATAGCAAGAAGAGGTTAACTATTTTACTGGCTGTAAACATGGACGGCTCAGAAAAGATTACTCCTCTCGTCATAGGAAATTCTGCAAAACCTTGGTGTTTCAAGGGCATAAACTTGTTCCATACCAAATAGCGCTCAAACGAGAACGCATGGATGACCACCGAACTTTTTAATGAATGGTTGGTCTCACTGAACTCGGATATGAAGAGAGAAACGACATATTCTTTTATTTTTAGACAACTGTACTGTGCACAATAACGCATCACCTTTATCAAATGTGAAACTTCAATTTTTCCCTCCAAATTCAACCTGAAAATTTCAGCCACTCGATCAGGGCATCATACATAATTTTAAAACTTTTTATCCGCTTGAAATCGTTAAAAGCGTTTTGGATAACCTAGAAAATCAGCAGAATGTAACTATTTCTATTTTAACAGCTTTGATCATGATTGACAAGGCTTGGAGAGCTGTTACTCGTTTGACAATTCACAGCTGTTTTAAAAATTCAGGCTTCCCCTCGCCGAATCTGGTTGATGTGGACGATACACTCACTGAAATTAATGCTGAACCATCTGTTTGGGAAGCTCTTCCAGAACAAGATTTGACGACTACGTGTTGGTTGACACGGACATTGCTGTATGGGGAGCTAGCTCTATCTGACGCTGAAATTGTGACTTTGGACCACAATAATACAGAAAGTGATGAAGAAGAATCGAAGCAGTTGACTCCGGTAACTATGTCAGAAGCTAAAGAGAGTCACTAAACAAACTAAACGCAAATTTTTCCATCAAAATCATGTTGATGCAGACTTTTTACAGGCTTCATTTGTTCAAGAAAAATTTATTGACAAAGTTAGATTGAATGCCTTAAAACAAAAGAATATAACAGATTTTTTCGACAAAAAGGATTAATTATAAATAGTATGTATATTCTTTTAATAGTTGTTTTCAAGACATAAGTGTATTCTTTTAATACAGGACTTTTAAATTCTGTTTTATTTTTATACTGTATAAAATGTACTTTAAAAAAATTATGTACAATTGTTGCTTTATTACATAGTTTTAAATTTAAATGTGTTAGAAAAAAAACCTCCTCGTGTATNACATAGTTTTAAATTTAAATGTGTTAGAAAAAAAAAAACATCCTCGTGTATTTTGAAAGTTTTTTCCTACCCTCTTGATAATTCGAAGTTTTTCATTGGTCCCACCAACTTCGAATTATCGAGAGTCGACTGTATTTATATATATATATGTATATATATATACTAGATCTTCCGCAATACTATCAGATAGTTTGGAAAAATATGTACAGATAAAAGGTATTTTCAGTCTGAACGATCATAAACTGTTATTCGAGCATTTGGTGATTTTCCCACGTTTATTGTGTCAGTGGCGTTAAAATAAAGGGTAAGTGAAGACGCAAAATGAATTCAAGAAAAAATTAAGTTCGAATAGAATAATATAATTTAAAATCGCCTGAGGCTTAGAACAACATGGGCTAATTTTTTTTCTGTCACCTATCTTTACGACAAGTAAAAAGTTTATTCGTCCGACAGTTGATTGATTCAATGAAGACTGTACTTTTTCCCAACTGTCTCTTTACTCCGAAATCATTGGTCCCTCTAGTTCTCATAAACAAGCAAAATACTTTTAGAATCACCGACCAAGTGAGAGAAACAAATCTCACGTACAAAGATAGAGTAGTGTATATGTACTTTAACTTTCTTAGCCTTACGACTTAAATATTTTTTTTTCTTTCGAAACTCCGATAAAAGGAACAGTTTGCTTTAAATCGATTTTCGAATTTGGGCTTCAAAATAAATTTCTTGATACAATGAGACTTACTTCGTTTTTATCAAATGTCTAGATAGAATTTTTGGAATTCGTTCATTGAATCTATTTTAAACAAGAAAATTCTTTATATTTAAAAGAAGAAAAAAAATAAAATAATCATTTTTCAAGTATAATTTACTTCTTAAATATTCAAAAATTCTACAAATTTAAGTAAATATGTTTCCATTTTCTGAAGATTAAAGAATTTGTTACGAAAATAATGGTGCAGAATAAGTATTTTAAAAAATTTACCCTAATAGTTGTTTGATATCTAATATATATTCTCAAATATTTTAAAGAAATGAATGTTAGTAGCAATGTTTTGTTATCCTCTGCAATTTCCATAATAGAACTTGTTTGCGTATTATATTTCTGTGAACTGATACAAATAATTTATATTTCTTGAATATTTTGTATTTATTGAATTAATCTTTTTGTGTGTATGTGTTTTCTTAAATATTTTCTTAAAAAATTATGATTCTGGATTCATATTTATAGGCATATGTAAAAGATTGAAAAAACAGTCAATTATAAAATTAAACATACAATCTCATTAATAGTTTTCTATACAATAAACATTTTTATATCTTTGGCTGATAATTAGTTTTATGAAATGTATTTTACTTATAACCTTTTCAACGAAATTCAACCTTCTTAGACAGCTTCACAGCTTCTACTTCAATTTCATTTTAAAAAAGGCCTTTGCAATAAAATTTTGTTCCATGAGGATTGTATTGTTTACGATTTTTAAGCGTTAAATTATGATTGTACATTTACAAAAGAATATTGTAATTAGTAGTTTTGCTTGAATTAACCTCATCCTTACAGCTACTCATGGACAAAGGAATTTACAATTATGTAACTTAAAACCATGTTCAAATACTGAAGCTGAAACAAAAGTTAGTATTATCTTCCGTCAGAGTCACATAATAGAAAGGCTTTGAGGTCGAATCCTTTTCATCAAAAGAGGCTCTTTATATTCTCCATGAAAGGACTTCAGAGAAATCAAGCATTGATCTTGATACTGAACGTCACACATATATGCATACATATTGGTGGATTCTACTAAATATACATGTTGATAAATACTGCCTACTTTATTCATTAAAAATGTATCAAGTTATTATATGCTCATATACCTCTCTATTTATTAAACTGTCACCTTTCATAAGAATGTTTATAAATAGGTAATCAATCGTTAATAATTTATTTGTATTTAAATGATCGTTAGATAGGAATTACCATACTATCTTATTTTTAAACATAAATAATATTTTTAATGAAACTTCAAAACCTTATATGGCATGTCAATGGTACACCTTGCAAAATGTATGCTTTTGTTTTGTGATTAGTGATTTTCTTTGATGAAATTTTAATTTTTTGGATTTGACATTTGTATTAAATCTCAGCTTGTTCGTATGTCGAGAAATTGCAAATGGAAGAATGCATATTCTTACCTAATCAAGAAATTGTGTGCGTCTCAGTGCTTTTGAAGTTCACAGTATAAAGTATATTTTCTTATAGTGTTATTCCTATATTGCATTGTTTGATCGATCATCATCTGCGCACAAAACACATGCTGTCAAGAATTATTATTTAATTCTAGTTATTATTTAAAAAATCAGTGACGTAACATACACTTTATATCGCGGGTGGGGGGCAAGACTGTAGGGGGCCCAAAGTCTGACTGACACCAAGTACGTATTTGGGCTTGGTTCACAAAACCTGATTTTGAAGAGGGTCCCAAGTATTCTCTGTTACGCCACTGTCCAAAATACTATGTTTTTTAAATCGATAATAATGATTACCTAGTTTCAAGAAAACATATTTATTTTTGAAATAAAATGAAATTAACATACTATTCTTAAAAAAAAATAAATATAGTTGCCATTGATAAAAGGAAGAACCAAAAAAAAAGTAATTTTTACATATACTAAGTCTTAATGAATACATATTAACTATCATAAAAGTTTCGAAAGTTTCGTATTGTCATCCAAAACAATCGTGCATTTAAAATTCCAGTTTAACTGAATGCTTTAAACCACCAGAAAAAAAAATCTTCTTAAGTTTTGACCCAATTTACTAAAAATGAAGCCAACGTGACTGTATCTGTAATTATTTAAACAATTATTTTCCGTCAATTAATTTTAATTAATTATAATTAAGTTATCTTATTGTCACCCAAAACAATCGTGTATAGAAATTTTCAGCTGAAACGAGTGGTTTAAAATGTGAGAAAAACCTTTTTAAAGTATTGACACAAGTCGCCAAAACGGTCACTCTGTCACCTAAACGGTCACTAAGTCACCAAAAATGATGCCAATGTAATTTTTTTGAATAATTAGTTTTAATCAATTTATTTTTATTAATTATAATTGAATTACCGTATAGTCATCCAAGATAATCATGTTTCTAAAATTTCATCTCAATTGAGCACCTTAAAATGTGTTTTATTAACGGTTGAAAATTTGAACAAGATAAATATCTATGTATGTATAAATATATAGAAAGAGTGAGCTGATAGTAGGAATTGAAAAACCGTAAGAGAGAGCTTCCATGACGTGTTACATGAAATTTCATTTCATCGTTTTACCAGAGGGGTTTTTTTTTTCAGATTCAATGTTAAATAACTATAACAGTGTGTTAGGTAACACACTGTTATTGATCCAAATAAGTAAACATATATGAAGTATTGTAGGTGGTGCCAGAGTAAGCAGAAACTTAAAAAAAAACATATTTTTATAAACAGTAAATCCTATAAGATATGTGTTCTGATGGCCAGTTTTTAAAAAAAAAATTAATCAAGTCTTAACCTTGTATGAACTCGTAAGTCAATATTGAATAAATCAACCTAGAAAGTTTTACATGTATAATTAAAATGTCTCAAAAATATTTTTCATAATTGATATGTTTCGAATATGTTCGAGTGTTTATTATTATCATCATTATAATTACTTTTCTTTTCGTAAATTACCAAATAAAATGTATTAACAATGCAACATTTTTTTCTACTTATGATTAGTCTCTAAATCTAAGAAAACTTTCCTTGGAATTAATTGTTCAGTAAAAAAAAGCAGATAATTATTTTTCACGTAAAAACATTTTTTTTTTTCAAAAGTTTAACAAGCAGCAATTGAGAAATAAAATCTTTTTTAAAGTTTAGTAATATTATATTCATTATTAAAAAGCAAATAAAAACCAGACTAAATGTTTAATTACTAGATTTGTTTACGAATGGAATTTCTAAATATATGTTACTTAAATGGTATTTTTATAAAAACTGTTTATATTTGCAGCAAAATGTTTGATTTGATTTCATGGATTCATTTGTATTTGACACAAACTAATTTTTATAGAAATTCATTTACCTATATAAAATTTAGAATGATATACATATATTTTGTAAAAAAAAACATACTGCAATAAAGTAAAATAATAATAATCTTTATTTGATATTTTACCTGTAATGTTATTTCTTAAGGAAAAATTATACAAATGAAAACTTCATAGCGAAAAAAGCTATTTTTACTTTTAGTTATTTTTTATATCTTTATTTTTTATTATTATAGTTATTTACAAAACATATTGGAATCACTTATTTTTGGCATATACTTAAAAAAGGTAAGGATGATTTAAACATTATATACAATTAGAATATCTGAAATATGTAGACTGATTAACGCGTTACTTAGCACAATCATTTGAAAAATAACGAATTTAAAATTTTACTCATGATTTTAAAAGCCAGCTTCCCTTCTTTTCACAAAATAATATTCATTTCCATATTTTTAACAAAGTTATTTATTTATACTTAAGAGAAACTGGTACATTCGATACAGGTTTTATAAGTCAGCAATTACTCAATTCCGGAACAAATCCGATAAAGTAACAATTTTCATTCATTTATTTTGCACACACTTATTTACATAAGTTAAGAGAAATTAATAAATTTACATTGGCAAATTGTTCAAAAATTATACACCCTTTCCTTTATCATTTTTGTGAACAACATATAATTAATATTATTGATGATTTTCAAAAAAAAAAAAAAAAAATATTACCTTAGCGATCTTGGAATTTTTTCCACACACAATTGTATTATTACAAACTTAATCTGAAAATAATAAGTAATTATTTAATATTCGCATTGGTGAACATCCATCATCTACTCTACTTCTGTAACCGGTTCGTGAAAACAATTTTGTATTCAATTTGGAAGAGGATATGCATCAACCAAATTTAGATATATCTTGAAAGGAATATCACACAGAATAATTCGTGAATACAGTGGTAGAGCTTTTCAACCCAAAATTAACGCTTGAATAGGTGTAAATACGCATAATTGAGTCCATTTGGATCTATCACTGGGTATTTATGCATCTTGAAGGCTTATTAAAATCGGTTAAATAGTTCGATAGTATGCGTCAGAAATAATTTGAATCGTGAAAATTTCAACTTTAACAATTTCATTACATATTATCAAGTAAAAGAATGAATGCAAGAAATATAATGCATTTGTTCTTACTAATTTTTTTAAGATTTCACTTTTATTATTATGAGAAAATGTTATAAAGTAGTCGACTACACGGAAAATAAAAGAAAATACTAAGCAAAAGAAGGAATTAGTTTTAATAAAATAAGTTTAAACAAGCATTTGTATATAGTATTTGTCTATACGTAGCATATGTGTATATGTATTATATATATATATATAATTCTTAGACTTCATTATATAAAAAATTACAAAAATTGTATGTTATACATATATATTATATAATTATTTTGTTTTAGGGATGTGTCATCAAAAAGATTTGGGGCCACTGAATTAGGTAATATATTTACAAGTTGAGGTATAAGGGTTGCTGAATAAAATGTATGCAAAATACCACTTTAAAATGAGAAATGGTGGTACATTAATGTGAAACTCATAACTGAAACTCTATGTTATCTTCTGTCAATGGAAACTACATTTTTTATGTATAAAATTAATCGAACCGCTTAAAAATGAGATGAAACAAAGTCTGATCTAGGGTATGTATGAGAATATCATTTTGGTTTAAATTTTTTTCTGAATAAAACTATTATTGACAGCTTTCTAAATAGAGATTTTGTAGCTAGCATTCAAGCATTGCAGTACCGAACAGCAGTATTTTAGTTAAGTATCTGAAATAATTCTAAAAAAAATAAAAATACCTTTTTGCCTTAAACATTTGTTTACATAGTGATTATCCTAACTGAGAAGTAATCTAGGGACTCATATTCATATTATCATTGTGTGGGGGAGAGAGTGGATTAATATCATAACATGTACTTAAGTTATAACTGCATAAGACAGTGTAACATTGTAAATCCTTGCACATGCTGCATAGACAAATGTGGAACATTATATTATTGGATTTTTTTTTGGAGGGGGGAGGACTTGTTTGAAAATGAAGCAATACAAAGTAATTTGAAAAGAATAAGAAAATTATAAAGATTTTTATCAGTTCCTGTGAATCTTTTATAATGATTCCTTCCAAATTGGATGTGACCCAGATTTGAATAAAAACGCCTTAAAGCCCGTTGGTGTCGATTGGACACAGGAGTCTGGTTATTTTGTTCTCCTTTCTGTTTTTTTACAGGGAATTTGAAAATGTTCCGTGATTTTATATCGTTTGCCATAGTGTTCACACATATAATTTGTGTGGTTCTGAGTTAATTAGGAGATATTTTACAACTAAATATACCTTGAACGTCCACTGGTTTCGTTTCGACACCAAGGTACTAAATCACATTAAATAGCCGTTGTTCCTCAAAAGATAGTTCGCTACGTGGATACTATAAGTAAAACAAGCAAAAGTAATGTCGGACATTTATTTGACCTTGAATGTAATTATATTGGGTTCACAGCGAAAATTAGTATGTTATTCTAAGAATCGCCGTGTCTAAGTGTTTAGTTACGTAGTATTTGCTTATCTGCTCATAAAAACACCATTCGATTTTTAAACATTGTGCAGAACAGACATCCTAAGACGATGACTCATAGAAAAGGTCTAAGCTCTGATGAAATTGATAATTTGTTGAGAGAGCTTTCTGAAAATGGATCGGATGGCAGTCAGCTGTCTTGTTGTAATTTATATTAAGATAAAGCATAGAATTGAATGAAAGTAACTGTGGATAATCAGAAGACAGTGCAGATGAAAATGATAATATTCCAATAAATCCTGATATATATATCATCAGTGGTGGCACAGAATTGATACTGCGTAATAGTTATGTTACTGACAGATTTGTTACTCTGAATTTTTTGTGTTAAAACAGTGTTCCAACAAACTTTGCTAAACGTAATGCCAGCATCACTTTTTATATAATGGGGAATAATATATGATAATTACATGAAATAGTATTAAAAAACTATTAACAGTAGCTCTGTAATTCTTTAGTTAGTTCAATTGTTTTATTTATTTTATATCCCGAGAGGGGGGCTCGAAACAACACCGGTGGACTTTCATAAGTTCAAAATCTCAGACGTTATAGTATTAAAGAGGTGAAAATGGCAAACTTCTGGGTTTAAAAGAGTAATACAATTTGTTTATAATCAGGTGGATTTTCTTTTCGTGATGTTACAGTGATAATTTACAGGTATGTATTTATTACATATCTATTGTTGGTGTCAGTGGTGGGTTTGGGAAGACACTGTCTTACGCTGTCATTTAGCCGAAATGACACATCCATTGCACGGCTATGATGACAGTTGCAGAAGTTACATCTCCTGTTGGCCCTTACGTGTCACAGCTAGCAATGAAAAATCATTAGTAGAACAATTCTGTGCCAGAAGCCGTGGAGCATTCATACCACTAAATCCAAATAACTATCATTTGTGATTTCAATGGAGTCATGCTAATGCGCAATCGAGATTAGACTTGCAATCTATTGTACTTTCCAATTATAGTTGCTTCTGTATTGATTACAGTACTGGTAGTATATCAGTTAGAAGGAAGCCAGCTAGTGATTGAAATCAAACTGTCTGTGGCAAAGCACAATTTAGCTCTTTTATGCTTTATGTTTTGAGTATAAACATTTCATATGACATCAGAAACATTCACATCACAATCACAAGCACCTTGACAACAAATATGTAACTCGGACTCTTACCTGAATATCTTGTGGTGCCTTTTATAAGTGATACCCAAATATGTGTTTTAAGACAAGAAAATTCTTGTCCTGAAGCAAATTTATATGATGCATAGTGTGCTAATAACTTGAACCTGAAGATCACCTAAGTTATCAGCCCGCTTATAACTTGATTAAAAGATAAATCACCATCAACAGCCAGTATCAAATGTTTTTTATTTGATTGATCAAAACGTAACTGGCATGGAATTTCAAAGCCCAATATAGCATACGGCAGAATACATATACTTTTGTAGACTCATTTTCAAGATCATAGCGATTACTGAGTTTATTAAAGAATGTTTGAGTAAATTCTGAGAATGTGAAAGGGAAAAAAATAAATTTGTCTTTTTCTTATAGAATGTTTTATTTCAGAAAAATTTAATAGGAGTTGAATAAATACATTGCCCCACAGAAGTGTTCACAGACGGTCAATTTTTCTATCAAATATAATGTATTCCAGAAATAAAAATTTATATATTGGAATTGCAATTTGTTTCTGCTATATCTGCGTTTTGTTATTTAAATAACGTAACCAATTTTTAAAACATAGTTTAGCTATTATTTTGAGAAATTAATAATGAAAAACCTCTAAAAATTAAGCCACAAAATTAATCGTACACTTAGGAAAAAATCTTAACATAGCATTATTTCTTTCTTATTTTACTAATTACAATACCTTTTAAAATCCATTCAAACTTTTAATCACCTTGGTATTCATTTCATCAGTTTGTGTGTGTGTGTAATTTCTGCATTGATATTCCTTCATTCTTCTGGGATCATTTTTTTACTCCCCCCTTTTTTACATAACATGCTTTCTCATTTTATATTCACACTACCCCGAAATACATTTTACTAGATTTAAATCTGAGGTAGTTTCAAAATTTGAAGACAGTTCCCGAAACACAAGAGATGTACGTTTAGAGCAATGCACTTGAGGTCACTATCATGTAAAAATGAAGCCAACTACAATATCTAAAAATTTGGGTGGATAATTCCAAAATGCTCTTTAAAATAGTTAAATAAAGCTCATGATTCCAAATACCATCAAATTGTAACAAATTATCTATTCCTGAAGCTAATTTACACCCCTACTCAAGAACACCTCCACCTCCCAGCTTCCCCGTCCCAACTAAGCCCTTAGGAATTCCTCCTTTTTTTCCAAACTATTATAGGACAGTCAGAACCAATAATGTTGAACTTGCTATCACCCCAACCAATTTGCTGTGAATATTGAATTTTTTGAAACTTAATCCCAGGAATTAAGCTTTGAAAGTAAAGCAGGGGGATGCTCTTGTATGGGATATAAATTGAATTCAGGATTTAAGTAATTTTGTATTTTTTTGCATTGTGAATCTTAAGCTTTATTTAATTATTTTAAGTTACAATTTGAAATTATATACCCAAAACTTGTGAATGTTGGGGACAACTTCATCTTTTGACCAGATAATGTCCCAAAAGGCTCTAATCTCAACGTACATCTCCGAAGTCTCTATAACTGCCTTCAAATTCCGAAAACACCTCCTACATATCACCGGTTTAAAATCTAGTAAGTTCTCATAAAAACCTTCAAACAAATATGGAACATACCTAAAAAAAACAACAGAAGAATAAAATGATGTAATGATAAACACAAAAAAGAGGTTTGCAACTTGCTTATCTTGTCTGAGAAAAAATAATATCTTCTCAGTAAAAGCATCTTGGCGTTCTTTAAAAATACTTGTTTAAAAAACCATATTGAATAAATATTAAGAATATTCTTCGATTCCTTTTAAATACAATATATATATATATATATATATATATATATATATATTGTAGAATTTCAATTTGTTTATCATAGCTATTCAATATTTTATTTTCGAATACTTTATATATATATATATAATATACATTAAATGATATAAGTTAAAATAAAATAACAATAAGAAAATTGTAACTCTCTTCATTAAGCTTAAAAAACTACTTTTAAGCGTACTTAATCTCGAAAGCTCAGGATTTTTATTTAAAAAAAAAATATTTTGTTTATTTGCCTAAATCCTACTACAAGAGATTTTTTTTATTACGTTTCTTTTAACTTAAAATATTTTACTTTTGCTTACTTTCGAACTTACTAGTATGGTTATCTGCGTCCCTTTTCTTTAGGGAAGTTGTAAATTATATAATTCTGTTGCGCCTTTTTCAATGTGAAAGAGTTTTATGATACATGGATAAGCATAATGAGCAATTTGAAGAATTAATTGGCCAAGATTTATTTTTATGAGTATACTGACACATATAATACAAAAATCGTTAATTCTGTGGGAAAACTATTTATTTGTTATCAATGGCCTTGACAGAGAATCCTCCAATATGACAGTCTTAATGGGAGCTAAAATGAATTGATCACATATCTCCTTTTTTGGGAGTGGCAAACGTTTTTTTAGAATCTTAAGGTACTTGTTTAGACCGAGTTCCCGGCACGACCACTATTTTTCAAAAATATTTTCTTGAACATGCTGCATTTTCCCTTATGAATAACTTAGTGGTTTTAATTGTGATGTTGTACGACTGATTATGGTTTATTAATGTAAATGAGCAGAATATAAAAAAAATTGGGCATCTGTGATCTCTCTGAAATGAAATTGAAGCTGATCAAACAAGGGAAACACTTGATGAAATAATGCATACTAATCATGTTAGCAAAAGCAAATTTGAGAAAAGAAATAAACATGAAACGAAAGGAAAATTTTCAATAGCTACATTAAGAACACTATCAAGAAAATATGAAGCCATAAGTGTACCGCAAAATGCACCTCACCCTGTTAAAATGACACAGGCAAGCAACAGTTCAACAGGATATTTGTCGATCATCAAAGGATATTAAAATTACAATAATATGAACAAAATGTGGCAGTTTCGCTTGCAAATAACTTTCATGTAATGTTAGCGAAAAGTGTCTGTGATTTGTGTCCTTTATTAAGGTCACGCACATTTGAAACAATCTAGTTCAGTTTTATTGGATATTTTCTCAAATTATGAAAGACAAAAAATCCTTGAAATAGGTAAGTATATTTTCTCTTAGTTAAATTATTCACTGAATTTGTGATTTTTATCGTGTATATTGAAAAAAGGAATTGGGGTGCGTCACTTCCCGTGACCATTGACGCTAGTATCGAGTGCACACCTGATCCCGGGCTAAAACATTTTGAAGTTTTCTCGCTTTAAATATTAAAAAAATAACACAATTATTATTGATTGGAATTTTATATTCATTTGTTATTACTTAACATTTATTCTAAATGCTAATTCTGCGAGGCCTTATTTTACAGTTTGTTCAAAACCTTTTATAATATGAGTATTCATTTCAATGAATCATTTTACACTTTTGTATACATTTTCACGCACTTGGTTTTACTCTAGTTACAATTAAGCTATTATATCAAGAATAATGTATTCTCATTTTTAAAAAAAAATAAACTCGTGTTAACAGTTGGTACTTCAGCCAGTACAAGAACAAGTTTAATAATTATTAGTGACTTCCATGGGCTTCTCTTGAAGAGCAAAGATTTTCAAAGGAAGGTTAAAAATTAAAAATTGACACCCTGAGTTATTTTTTCAATTAGCCATCGCAGAAAATCCGGATCAACAAAGGTAGGATGTTGAAAATGGTAATAGTACACGAAATGCTTTTGCTCTTTCAGTGCAGAAAATTCATCATCCACCACTATCCAGAATTCAAAGAGTGATTTATTACAAAATTGCCCTTTAATTTCGTCACTGTATGTGAAATCTATGAAGATCTCTTTTTCGGCAGTTGAGAACCCTTCTGGAGTATTTTGAAATGGATTCCTAACCCATTCGCAAATTGCTATCAATTTACCCTCGTCTGTGTACTTGTTGATGCTTTATTATCGTCGAATGCTCGCTGCGATTTAAAAATATATCTCTGATTTTGTTTTAACCCACTCCCGTAAATACTTAATAACGTGAATTACAATTAACGCGTGAATTATGAAATGTACATTCACAAGAGAGATTCGGTAGCTAATCGATTCGGCCAAGATTGACTAGAATTATACGAGGTACAGCATTTTTACATGTTTTGTGCAGACGTCTGTTAGGTTGCCTAGACTCAAGTGCACGTTCGCGAGAATGCCAGATGTAATGGATAGGATGAAGAGCAACATAGATTAGATTATTATAACATAACATAATAAACCTATTACTTAAAAATGTCATTTACTTAAAATATATATTACTTCAGAGTAACATATATACAATTTTAATACTTATCTTATTAATTTGTAAGGTTTAAAATTAAGATCATATTATAGAGATTTAGCTTCAAAGTACATTATTATTGCATTCAATATATTATTATAATTATATAAGGGCGGCGCGATAAAAAATATGATTGAAAATTGGGTCGCCAATATTGAAAGTTTGAGAAGCAGTGGCTTAAGAGACTGATTTGGGTAATGGCTGCTAACAGCAAATCTGAGCTGTGGTTTATTAATTGAAGTCGAGCTAAGTGACTTTATTTGTTCATATAATCCTTTTACAATAAATGAAGATTGTGTAATTACTTTTCGGACTAACCGTGGTCTTAGCAACATTGATGTCACCATCGTTAGAACTGATTTATTCCAAGACATTACCTGTTGGGTCTCTCTGACATAGATTTCTTATCTGACCATATGATGATGGAATTCGAAATGTTTATTTCCAACTGTACACTTTTAAATACGGACTTTCTTTTTTTCAACACAAGGATAGCCAAATGGAAATATTTCCAAGCGCTTTTTTCTTCCCTTACTCCTAACCTCTATGCTATTCTTAACTCTTGCACAAGCCACTACCTCATTAACCCCATAGCAGAATATTTTGAATTCATTCTTTACCAGGCTTCGGTTTCGTCTATGCCGAGCAAGGAAAAAAAAATTTCAGAACCGTCCATGGTGGTCCATTGAAATCAGTTGCATGCTTAATGATTTCAAAGCTCTAGCAATTCAATTCAGAGGACAGCCTTTAAATCAGTTTACCTCAATTATAGAAAAGATTACAACACGATTTTTTTAGACTCAAAACTGAACTATTCGAAAAATGTTCTTTCGACAATTAAGGAATCCGACTACGTTCGGAACCGTGATTTTGCAAAAGCGTATAAATGGATTTTTATGATATTTAATTTCACTTAGATTAGAAAATGTATATAAAATTGTTTTAAGAATAATATTACAACAAAAAATTATTTAAGTATAATATTTTGACAAAAAATGAACATAGAATGACCCATTTTCAAAATATTCTCCTTTTGTGAAAAATGCTTCTATTATAACAATATTTTGCCTGCATATAGATCAGATCTCTTTACAGAGGATCAACTAGATTTTTTGAAATATATAACTTAGTTGGTTTATCCATGTTTTTCAACAACACACACACACAGGGGAGAAATTTTAAGAACAGATCGCCGGTAAAGATTTCAATTAGTTGTAACTCTGAAAATAATGTGATTTTTTTCAAAAATCAGATTTGAGCCTCTGTACAGAGGTCTGAGCTATATATAGGCCAAATACTATTATAATAGAAGCATTTTTCACAAGAGGAGGACATTTTGAAAAAAAAAGGTTATTCTAAGAATTTTTTGCCAAAATAGTGTATTTAAATAATTTTTTTGTCAAAATGTCCTAAACACAATTTTATACATGTATTCTAATCTATGTGACACTAAATATCATGACAGTTATCCATTTATGCGCTTTTTTAAAATCACGGTTCCGAACGTAATCGAATACCTTAATGTTCACAAAGTTTTGAAAAAAATCTATATTTTCGGGTTTAAAATAAATTTTATGAAAACCTAGAGATAACAGATATACAGTTTCCAAATGGAAACATAACTGAGTCTCTTGCAAGAGACAGCTAACGTTATTCTTCCAAAAAATGTGACCTCTCAAATTTAGGAAAATGTAATAATTTTCATATACAATTCCGCCAGCAGCACATTTTTCATATTATGATCCCTTATTTTCCCATGAAGAAGTGAAAACTATAATTGTAATTGTTAAGCCAAATAAACATCCATGTCCTGACCCTATTTCATCCGAAATTACTTTTCCAATTTATTCAATTTTCCCTTCCGTATATTCTTCGGGATCTTTCTAATGTTTTCTTTGACTTTAGGGTTTCTTCTGCGTATGGAAAAAAAAAGGCTTACTTCACATTTTATTTCAAAAGGCCAAGAGGCTAAAGTTCCTCAATTAGATAATTTTAGATGCATTATAGTTTGCTTCCTATTTTTAGGAAAGCGCCTCTAAATAATGTTAATAGAAATAATTGCTAACTGAATAGAGAAAACTTTCTTAGCAGTGATCAATACGAATTTACAGCTCAAAAGATTACTGAGGACACGCTTATGCGATTTACGGAGGTAGGTTCACGAAAAAGGATCTGTATCTCAGTAATGTTAAAAATAGGTATTTTTAAGGAACATTTATAAACATTCTATTGAATAAAAATTTCCAATTTTTTTACTGAATATTCTTTGAACCATAATACATACTTTAATCAGAGCTTTTATAGATAGGATTAGTTATTTTTAAAAAATATTTTTTCACATACCTGTTTTTTTTTCAAAAACAGTGAAATTTCATTATATTTAATGCTCTAAATTAAGTCAGAATATTTTTTTAAAAAATCCCTTGTGACTTAAGTATGTATTAGAGTGTAATTATTAACTATGCAAAGTTATAAGCTGTTAAATGCAGTAGTTTAGGAAAAAATGTTCCTTATGTAGTAAAAAAGTTAGTTTTGAGAAAAATGGATTTTAGTAATAAACTTACTTGTAATTAATGCATACCAGCTCCACAGCTTGGGTTTTTTCTTTCTTCTGCTAAGATATCCTCTAATATACATTTCTTATGCCTTTTTTTTCACCCTTGATTCTTTAGAATTTTGTAAAATGTCATAATTTGCTTTTTGTAGTCTCTCCCTATCAGCTGCTTCGATTGCTCGAGCTATGTAAAAACCTGTAAATATACCTGATCTTGCAAGAACATGACATTTAGTGATATTACCTTGATTGTAGGAGGCAATATCTTTCAGTATTCAAGTTTTTAATGTGTTTAATTGCACAAAAATATTTTTCGGTATCTGTGACCATACTATGCAATTTACACTTTTGTTACAAGTTTGTGTTTTACCATGTAAGCATTTTGCAAGGAGGTTAGGCGTTGACACATTTTTGATACAATTTGAGCAGGGTATTTGACCCTGTACACATTTTTGATACAATTGTACACTTCTGATGGCAAAGTGTTCTGGTGTTTATATAATTCACCTATTGTAATTTCTCGGTTATATTCACACCATGTATCTTCGTTTGTTGGGCACAGACCATGTTGTGTATATGCATCTGTACATGCTTTATGAAAATATGTAGCCCAAATGGCTCGCTTCATTTAATTAATATTATCGGTATTGTTTCTGATAGCCAATCCATAATAACACTGTAGTTTATCAATTTTAGCGTCTGTAAGTCTACCGTGATCATCCAATGTTTTTTTTTTCACTTAATTTGTTGCGTTTCATTTTTAGTTTTAAAGCTCGTAGTAGAGTCCCCATCCGTTTCTTGGCATTGCCAACATTCCAGTTTTTCAATACCTGTATCTTCATACGGCTGCATCTCGCGTTAACTGCTTTATATGTGCTCTGGAGTAACCATCTCCCAAAAATTTGGTGTATCGCAAACCCTGCAAACTTTCAGAGCGTTGGAAGATTTCGATGGCTCCTGAAACTTCCATACTTCCACTGTTTCCAAAATGATTAGCCTTACAGTTCTCATTATGCATTTTGTTGGGGCACTTACAAAATCTTGATAAAATTGAAGCATCAAGCACTTTGCCGGTATAAACACTTGTTGCAATGACAGAACCATTCAAAGACGTATGCCCATGCTTTTGCCAAGTACCATCACTAGCAACTGGTATATCAGAATATCCGTTGACATTTTTGGCTTCTTTAGCTGCAATTTGCATACTCACCGTAGCCATAGTCTCTACAGCTGTATCTAACCCTGATTCTTTTTTATTAAATCTTTGCGATGGAGTTGGTAAATTCATAACTACATACAAAACTTTAGCAGAAAACTTACCTTTTACCAAAACATCTCATTACATATGTGAAAGCCTCTGGTATTTTCATAATACTTAGACTCTTTTCCATTACACGAAACCATATATATCAGTATTTAGAAATGTTGGCTGAATCCACAAGTTTCACAAATTCTGTGGCCAAGCCTTGAACTTTTCTTTAAAAAATAATTGAAATGCTATTATTTTTGCATTCTTTACATACAACAAATATTTGTATAGCTTCAGACAATAAAGTATTATTTATAATTTCATTTAAATTTCCATTTTATTCAAGAAAATTGCTGTAATCCACACAGGATCTTAGCCTCTTGGCTGAAGCAGAAACATTCTAAATTGTTAATGGATTTATTCACTTACCTTCGACTGTGAGTACAAACAAACTGTTCTTTTCTTAAAAATTCCATTTTTAAAACGTGGCAGTGTGTGAATAAAATGTTTAAAAAGCAAAAATTACCCGGAAATATATTACAAATTTTAAAATATTAGTAAATGTAGCTAGCAGAAAAACTACTTAAATACTTTCAAAGTTCGACGCAAACAGCACGTTTCAAATAGTAAACAAGCATTTGCTTCACTTCATTTCTTCTACTAGACGTTGCCGTTCAAAGTATTTTAAATAATAATGAAAAAAAAATAGTGAAATTGGGGGCTTACATTGCAGAAAAAAAGTTTGTTTACATATGAATGGGCGTGGCAGGTGGACTCTGACAGGTGGTAAAATATTTTCAAAAAATTATTAAAAATACTAACTGCACGTAGAATGATAATTTTGGAATCATTAGAAGCGTAAAAGTTCATATTTTATAAAAATGGGAAAAAAGAAAAATGAGTTTTTGGGTCAAAATTCTGAACCTACCCCCTTAATGAAATTGTTCAGAAAAGGTAAAATGAAAATTTAATTACTATTATTATACTTCTTGCCATCAAAAGCACTTTCAACCACACATAGCGACCTTGTATTCTTCATTTTTGAAGAACCATGGTCTACCCATCAATATTACTCCCAAATTTCTGACTTTTTGGAAGCAAGGAGTTTCAAGAGTTGAAGATAATCTCCTTTTCATTCATTCGTTTTCTTCAAGAAGGTGGTCACTAAAATTTTGTTTCGGTCCAATCTTTTAGAATACTAATCTTAATGATCTTATTCCTAAGCATAATATTTCTTCCTGTGGCAAAATTATCGCAACATTTATTAGGAATTTATTTGAAGCCGATATTTTGCTCTACTTCTAAAGCAAAGATCCTTCTACATCGTTCGGCTTGCCTAGTTTTCCTTAAGTCTTGCTTCCTATGGAATTTAATCCTGCTAAACCCAGTGTAATGCTTATTATGAAATGTACCCCTTCTTTTTTAATCTTGTTTTCTCTTGGATGGTTTTCTTTTGTTTTCAGTAGAGAAAATTAAGTACTTAGGACTATTTCTTGACAATAATATTTTTTCAAAAAAAAAAACGCATAGTTCTTTTGTTTCCCAGAAAATTGATGTATTGAAACAATGATTAACTTGTATTGCTTGCAACACTTATGACATTAGTTCCAATGTTCATGCACTTATCTATTAGTAATGTATTGGGCCATTCATTGCATATTGTTCAAGAATTTGGAGCCCTGCTCTTAACAAGAAGATGTGTTTTAAGCCTCTAAGGTTTATCCAGAGGAGTCATTTACTGCATGTCATCTGTGGTTTTCTTACTACTAATTATTAATAAGTTTTTGTAATTTCTGGTTTTCCTTCCATTGATATCTTTAT
>BMAV01010999.1:19597-34654 GCA_019973955.1 Trichonephila inaurata madagascariensis
TAAGGTTGATGAAGATAATCCATTTGTGGTCTTTACCGAGGGAAGCAATAGTAATGGTTTCAATAGTGATGGTTTTGCGTTTGTAATTTTTCATAATGGTTTTGAAATTGGACATAGCCAATTCAGAATTAGCGATGAATTTGCTGTTTCCATTGCCGAACTTTTAAGTGTAAGCTGTACTATAAAATTGATCATGCAGAATAAAGGCTTCTTAAAATATGTTGCTTGTTAATATATATATATATATATATATTCTATTAATCCCTTATAAACTCTACAAAATATTTCATCTTGCAATAATATTCTTGTGGAAATTTAAGAGAATTATAAAATTCTCAAGGATTCAAATGTCCTAGTGTCTCTTTTTTATTTTTGTTCGTAGACATACTGGAATATTTGGAAACGAAGGGGTTGATCTCTTGGCAAAATCCACAACAAAAACGGGATTGTAATTTCAGTTAATATTACAAAATCGTTCTACAAGAAAAAAACCCGGAAAAAAACGTTGTTTCTCTTTGGTACACCTAATACACGAAATCAGCTCACTCTTTTCTGACAAAGGAATTTTTTCTAACCATTTTACAAACACTATTATGTGATCACCTTTTTACGAACTATAAAGTCTCACACAACTCATTACTGGCTATAGTAATTTTAAAGTGTTTCTCAATAGATTTAAGCCGTTTCCTTCCAAACATAGTAAATGTAATGTTGGTGGGGAGCAAAGTCTGGAGTATCTTAACCTTTTATGTTCAAAATTTAAGAAAGGAAGAAAATGACGAAAAGTTAAACTTCATGATCTAAATTCGACTGGCCTGCTAATTTTTTTCAACTTTTTTGAAGTAAGGATTCGTTCATGTTATTTTGTATCTCCATTGATTTGGTTTTGTAATTTTTTGTACGTTTTCATTTCTCTTACTTTGTAACTCCATTGAATTGCTTTTGTTTCGTAATTACTTTATTTTGCAACGCACGTTTGTCTTTGTAACTCATTTGTTTTTGTTATTTCATTATTTCGTAACTTTTGGTATGTTATTTATATCTTATTTATTTTATATTTTTTACATACATTTTGAAGCCCCGTATGACATTTGTGATGCACGAGAATTTTTTTATTTGTCTTCAATTAAAAAAAATTAAGTCTGATGTAAAGCTATGTTATGAGAGGAGAGTTTTACGATAAGAGACTATTTTATGATTTATTTTACAATGAGACTATAGACATTTGAATAAAATACAATTGCATCAGTTTCCAGAAAACGTAAGAAGGCTCAGTTCGAAATCAGACTAATTTGTTCTTAAAGTGTTGTAATTATTAAATCTTCTTCAATGGAAACAAAAAATTAATATTTTATATCAGAATTGTTAACGAAATTGGAATGTAAATACTTATATTAATCGCAGTAGAATTAAAGAAAATTGGATTTTACACAATCGTTTTCAATTCATATCTAAGATTTACAAGTTATAAAAGTGACTTAAGTATTACCAAGAAAACATATATAATATTTTTTTTTTCAAAATTTAGTTAACACAATTCTCAGGTGGACATGCATTTTTTTTTTATCTTGGTTTCATGTTCACAATTATTATTAAATTATTTGATTGTAACAATAACACTTCAAATTAAAATAATTTAAGTTCAAGAAATTTATGCGGTACAAATATATAAATAGAACATGAAAAAAAAAGAAAAGAAAACGTTCTTAAATAATTTATTAATTCTTATATTTTTATGAAAAAAAAGTTCAGTTAATGCTGGCCAAATTACTGCATTTTCAAACACATTCATATATAATTATTTGAAAAATAAAACTATACTCTTTGTAATATGTACATACACTGAGTTGACAAGAACATGTCATGGAATAAATCATAATACCATATCACAATCTATTTGGTTCAACTAAGTGCAACTAGACACGGCATGAACGCAAAAATTCGTTGGTAGTCTCCGGCAAAAATATAGAAACCTGCCATTTTTGTAGAAGCACCTAATTTCTAGAATGTTGTCGTTGTAAGATTGTGTGCATGAGCTGATCTCCCAATTGTAACCCTTAACTGTTTCATAAGATTCCAATCTCCTGTGTAGGAGATACAATTTTTTGTTGGATACCTCCAGAATATTTTTCAAATTAATCGAGAACAATTATGGCCCAATGTTCTATATAGCTCATTTTCATCCATAAAACTCCCAGCCATGTTTGATAAATAAAGTTCATTAAGTCCCACATGTAGTCCCCAAGCAGCTGAACACAAATATTGTCAGTCAATGTGATAGGCTTATTCGCAGTAGAGTACCCCAAGTAAAACATTCCTCACTGTTGCAACGTAATAATAAAAAAAAAGAATGTTTCTATCTAGAGAAGAATTTACACTTTGGGCACCATGCGCCATACGTGGTGGACCTTCAATGTGAATTAACTGCAAAACAGCCCTTTACTGGCGTGAATGCACGGTTGTTTCACAAAAGACGTTAGTTGCTCTCTAGTTACGCACATGTGATGTGACCAACTGCTAGCCCCTTCATTTCATTAAAAGTGTAAGTCATAAACTGAAAATATTTTGCAATTTAAATTGATTTTTCTGTAAGTAAAGCCTCACTCCCCATCGAATTAATTTCATTATGTGCAAACATTTTAAAATAAAGTAGAGTCAAAATTTCACTTTGTTATTAGTGCTTCTGTTCAGTCGAATAGTGTAAGGTGTGTTTTCTAATGTGTCCATTCTATAAATTTGTGAAGGTCACTTAAAAGTATTACTGTACAAAAAAATTCACTGTATGATCGGTCACTTCATAACACACACCATTATGTAATTGACACCAATCTGTGAAGTGCCTTATTGATAACTTCGATCCATGGTTTGGTGCAGTCTGCACCATACTTGAACCTTACCATCAGTTTTTACTAATTATAATCATGGCTCATGTGATCAAGACATGGTTTTCCTGTCTTCTAGGGTCTAACCAATATAGACAAGATCCCATGATGGGTGACATCGTGCTGTTCGTAAAGACGGTTAAATCGGTTTTCTTCTGCCATAAGACATTACGGCCAAAATTCACAAGGTCCTAGTTTATTTCTGTTTTCTTGACATTTTCAGCAGCATTCTTCATTCTTCAAATTATTATTAGTACATTTTTTTGCCTGAGTAAGATTTTAAAATTAATTTAAACATTCGTATTCATAATTATAAGAACATGTCCCATATTGTTTCATATAATTCTTTTTTATTTACTTAAGAAAAAATATCCAACATTAAATTTGCGAAATCAAATTCTTATTAAAAATATGAAACTTCATGTTATGAATACAATACATAGAAGTACCTCCATGTTCTTTGAATTTTAAATCAAAAAATAATTTGTACAATCAGATTCATTCTAATTCTTATTCTAAAGGAAACATATTTTCTTCTTAGAACAAGAGAGTTCGTTTACTTTCGATTAGAATGAACAGTTTGTGAGAAATAATGTTACGAATGGAGGTGAGCTTTAGAATATTTCTCCGAGCTTCTCTCCGTAACTTCACCGAAGATTTCTCACAAACATCAGAACTTATTCCAATAATTTTTAGTGTAGTGACCTCTTATTATCATCTCGAATTCTCCTTTATTGATTCATGTTTCAGTGACGTAAAATAACTACCCACGTCAACTGCGCAAAGCATTTAAAAAGATTAGTGGCTAATCCACACATAAGCGGTAGAAATCTATATTTGATGAAACTCGTCCAAAGATTTGTTGATAAGGAAATTCATATGCAGCGGGTGTGAAGTTGCTCATGTAGTGACCTATTAATCTCATTCTAAAGGAAATGTTTTGGTAGATGATTCAAAGATTTTATAAGTTTTTTAAATGAAAGTGTTAACTGATTTAACATTTTTAACTAGCAAGAGTTTCTAGTTTATCACTTGCTTAAGCAATTATATCTGTAAAAAACATAGAGACATATATTAGAAACCTAACGAAAAATTCTAGATAAATAAATAAGTATTTGTAGGTTGGTTAATGTTAACAATCCGATACATCTCAAGCCGACGCCTATGTGAAACACGATGTCATTATGGAGTAAGTCGCGCAAATTTAATCGATAGTTAAGGACTTAAATCACATTTCTGATTATTTCACTTTTTATATGAATGATATACACTGAAGAGCAATGCATACACGTACTGAATACACGCAATACTGAATAACGCGTTTCATTCTTTTTGGCCAGAAACCTCTTCTTGACGTAGATGTTCCAAGGCCTTGGTAGATGACTGGAGACAGATTCTGCCAAATGTATAAGCCACGGTCCATCAAAATGAATTTTCTCCCCCAGGGAACTGTTTGATCTTTGAGTTGCCATTTTTTAAAAGCCAAAATGTACTCTATCTGATTAAGATCCAGCGAATTAAATTACTAGTTCACTAATTGGAATTTATTATTGTGTTCCTTGAACAACTGTGTGCACCACAATTCGAACCTTGTGATATTGGGTGTTGACCAACTTTTATAGAACATTCGTTTGGGAGTATACACAAAAAATCATCTTTTGAACAGAAAAAAAAGCCCAAAGAAAAAGAAAACACTTTTATCTACAAAATTAAAAGTCTGAAAAAAAACATATTCAAATTTTGTAAAGTCACAAAAGTAAATCTAATAATGCCTGTGAAACTAATTTTTTTATGTGTTATTTTCTAATTTAAGTTCTAGATTAAAACACTATTTTTTAATCAAATATGATGGAAAGCAGTTTCTTTTCATTCAAAATATGTTTTTGTATAATATTGGTAACATTTGTTCTAACAGCATGTGTTATCCAGCCTAATCATAACAGAATATTTTCACAAAAGAAGTGAAGCACTATAAGCACATTTATGAACAAAACAATAATGATTCTAACTTAAGTTAAAAATCACCAGGTCTTAAGATAAAATTGAATTTTTTCAGTTTGAAATTGGGACAGAGATTACCAAGTTTGAGTTTTTGTTCCCCAACATTAAAATAATTAAATATAGTACTACAAAATATGTTTGCTATTTTGTAGTTTGGAACATCATGGAAATATTCAGTTTTATCATCAATACTTGAATTACGAATACCTATATCAGGAAGTTTAATTGCAGTATCAGCTGACGCCTAATCTTGATATACATATTTTTCGGTAGAAATCCATCTGTTCCAAATATTGTTTCTCATAGCAAACACAGAATGGTTTAACAATGACATTTTCTCAAAAGGAAAAAATAGTTATATGAACTATTTTTTAAAACAAAAATTGGCCTTTAAATCATTCTTAATAAAGTAACTATGATAATGCGAAACATAATCAAGCAAAAATGACTTTAGTAATGAAAATTGAAATTAATAACTTTTCACACTGAAAGAGGTAAATTGCTCAAAAGTATTTTTAATTACTGTATTCACTTGAATCGAAGCCCCACTATTTTTCCAGTGTTAATGCTACAGGAAAACGAGTGCAGCTTATAACCGATGGCATAACATTTGTTAAATATATGTAGAAAAAATTGGGTTTCTACCACCTTTCAAAAGGAAAAATGTAACTATAATTTATGGTCAGCTGCATCGATAACTTATCTCATTTTTCACAGTTTATCACCATTATTCAGTCTATGCTAAACATTGTTGCCTGATCGTACTTAGGATTTTTATTTTCTTCTTTTTTGTTAATTCACATAAACATCAAAGATTTTGGTAATAGCATTAAAATGAGTTTACAATGAAGCAAACATGAAAAGAGAGGCAAGTATACAAAGGGATTTCATACGCAGAAAAACATTTTATCGGAGCAGCGGTTACTAAAATTTGACACGGATTAAACAAAAACACGTGGATGGCGTAAACAAAATGATATCATTTTTCTTGCAAATGTTAATTGAATCTTTTACAATCTTATATAATGAATTATATATTTTTCTTTAAATCTGTTATATATACGTAAGAAAGGTGTTGTATAGTACGGAAGACGACATCGTGAGGGAAAATGGCGCCATTGGTACCATTTTCAAATTTAGCTATGACAGTGGGAGTGATGAATGATTTTCAAAACATGATACTGGCATTTAGGGTAATTATAGTCACATGTATGTATTTGAAAGTTTTTAATACTGATAAATAAATTTTAATAATTAACTCCTTATTCTTTCTCATTATTTTTTCTAATTCTTAAATATCGGATACTGATGGGCCTTTTACACCATTTTTACTTTTTTTTCTTAAAAACGTATAGAGAATTGAAGGATCAGCTCAGAAATTGTAAACAATATTTTTTCACAAAAAAACCTTTCGAGAATTTGGGGTGCGGCTTAGAATCGATGACAGCTTTGATTCGAATAAATTTGGTAAATCAATTTAATGGTGGAAAAATGTATTAAAATGAAACCGAAACCAAAACCTAAGGTCAGAAAATTTCAAATACCTTAAACCTAACTAGTTCTCAGATAGGAAATTTGGCATCAGGCTTCCCAATAATATAGGCCACAAAAAAATGCAAAGAAAAAAATACAAAGTTTTGGAATTTTTAAGGGTACTATGTTGTTCTTAAATAATTCCTTATAAAAAAATTTACTTAATTAATGATCAACATATTTCCTTTATGAAGAAGGAAATGGGTTATTTTTATCGTTATTTGGAAACTACAAATGCAACTTAGATTGAGAATGTATAAAAAGAAATTAAAGAAAAATAATAGAAATTTAAGAGCTGTGTTCTCTTATAAATAAAAAATAATACAGATTTATTATATTCTATGTCTATTACATTTTCCTCTTCAATCTCTCCATTTTGTAAAATTTCTCTTCAAAATAAAATCTAACATTAACAATCTAAGAAAATGTAGAATAAAACCTAACATTGACGAAGATTTAGTTCAAGGAATAAATGAAATTTTTTACACAGATTTATTTGTGTGTTTTATTATTTTTCTTTATAAAATGTATTTTTTACAACAAATTTAATTAATTCAGTGAATTATACCCATTTTCAATGTGTTCACTTTTATGGAAATCAGTGGTCCCTTTGGTCCTGTAAAGAAACAAACCATTTTTTGAATCATTCATTGAAAAAAAAATGGTACTTTCGAAGTGTTGCACATAATTTTACGTTCTTATAAATTTTAGAAATTGTGAAAAAAAGTGTTTCTTTGAATGAACATTTTTAATAGTCACCATTTTGAATAGACCTTTTTAATTAAGTTTCTTAAATAAACTATTTATTATTTCTAAACGTATCAATCATAGTGACAAAATATGATATTTATAACATATTTTTAGTTTCTTATACACTAAAGGATATAGTCACAATATTGTTTTAAATGAAAGAAATTCGAATGAAATTTTTACAAGCGTGTGCTCTGATACTGATCTTTAATCACACATTATCATCTTTATAATAATAATGATAAAAATTCGTTTTTTATAGGGAAACACATGTTCTTTTCTTAATCAGAAGTATAGTTTCAATTCCTGTAATAATGTCTCTATATAACTCCAAAACACATATTTTTTAATTAGAACTCGTTTAACCTCATTTTTCAAATTCTTACACAAACAAGGATTATACGTTTTTACTGTAAGTGTTATTTGGTACACTTTTATTTTTTTTTACTTTAATTTTACACGAACTGAATTCTACAGAACGTGAATACTGAATTTTACCAATTTCGAAGGGTACTGTGAGTCTGTATTTGAGTTGTACTTTCCTTAGAAAATTGCAATAAATTATGATGTTAATTCATCGTATGTGCCTTGAAGTTGGTTTAGTTCATTTATTGTTTAATTTTAGAATGTTGTAAAAACTAATCTCACAGTTGCTTCTTGATACTGATCACTAGGTAAACATACCGAAAAAATAAAAATAAACAGAAGCTCCCAGAAAAAGCATTTTAGAGAAAACGGTGGAATCCAGGAGTTATTTGGGAGCTTGATGGTAAACAATCAACTGTGGCTTTCAAACTTTCCTGATTCTAGAGAAAACATTCGAAAGATGAGGTGAATTATGCATTGGAGTCTGGAAATGAGTTTTCCAGACTTTAATCAAGACTTTTCCTTTCGAAATGGGTGCTAGTCTTGAGGTGAGTCAATATTGAATGAGTATACCAAACAGCGCTAAATGTACATCAGCGTTGCAAAGTGATCCAATTCACTTGGTAGAGATGTCACGTTGGTATCGAATATTGCCGAGTACTCTCGCTTTTCGAATCAATTTAAACTTCAGTTATATCGCAAGCAAATCGATGCAATTTCAAATGCGAACTAAGAAAATATTATATAATTTAATTAATCCCCTTTTTTGAAGGAATTTTTTAGAGAAGTTAATGGTATCAGGTGAAATTATTTAAATATATTTTTAATATATAGCTTTTATTATAGGTATCCTTAAAGTTACAAACTCAAATTTGAAGCGAAAAAAATACTTTGATTTCTTTTAATTGAGATACATGTTTAATATATAAATATGAAATTTCTCGCTTTGTATATGCATTTAGCATATGTACATATATAAATGTATCTTTATTCTTTTTTTTTTAGTTTCAATATTCAGAATAAATATAAAACAACATCTATCAAAGAAAGAGTTTTCACTATAAATTTTAATAAATTTACTAAAATAACTTATATAATTAAAATAATTCATATAAATGAATATCTACTTTATGGATTTTTAAGTATGTAGATATGCGTATTATCAGACTCAATGTTAATATTCTGTAATTTCTGCGTTATTAATATTTTATAAAACTCGCAAAGTACAACTTAATTGTTATTTTTTTAATTTGTTTTTCCTAAATGTCAATTATTGCATTCCAGACGATCCACTAAAAATAAAGTTTGTATTTTTATAAAAATTTTCGAAATTATAAGTGTGGTTATAAATGGATGAATGCATCTTAAGCTTTTAACTTGTTTTGTAAAATATATTAGACTGGAAGTTATTAAGGGAATATTATACGGATCTATTCAAAATTGTTTTAACGTAGTGAACATTTATAAGTTAATTTTAGAAATTTTTTCTATAAGGACTTGAGTCTGTTTTACTATGTTATCAGAGTTTTTAACTTGAAATTCAAGCATGTGTGTGTGTATGGTAATTTATGAATTTTATTTCATTTACACTAAATAATAAAAAAAAATGTATGTATATTAAGTGGGTTCTTAACTCGTTAGAATTGAACATTGAGATTGTAAATGTAAGAATGAATTTTGCAATTGTGAGTGTAAGGATTTGTTTTGATTACTTGTTTTTAAAATGGGCGGGGTAGTATAAAACTCGTGGAACTTCTGATGACCACAGCTTATTCATGCACCAGAATTGCAACATACTTCGTTTTAATTCAAAAGCTATTGTAACAGATGATAGTTATCATTCGTTGTGTTAAAAAAGTTATTTTGCTTCTATTAAGTGCTAACCATTAATATGCTTAAATAATAAGATTTTATATGTAATAAATGTTATTGAATGTTTCAATGATTTTAAGTTATTTATTCTCAAACACTTGTATGAACTCCGGTTAGTTTCCAATAAACAGATGTGACATAAACAACTATAATTGCACTTTGAGTGTACATAAAACACATTTTAACTTATTTACTCAAAACGAGTGTCGCGTTTTCCGTATTTTTCTTCTTATATAACACTGTTAATACAGGAGATTTTTACTATAAAACTTAATTGGAGAAAAATTGCTGAAAACTGAATTGTACTATCATTTAAAATGCAATTATATATCCCCTTCCCTAAATACAATACAAGGAAATACATATTATAACTAGTTTCCCAATTTATATGGTTCTTTAATTAATCGTTTCAAATCAAGCTTATGTAATCCATACAGAGTTAAGAGCAAGTGAATGTCTTTGAAATGCGTATCTATTAGTATTTTCAAATGTAAGTAGAATTCAGCAATTTAAAATAAAATGCTTTCTGCTTAGAATTGTACAAAATTGATTTTAAAGATAGATACGGCTTTTTTGTAGTTACTAATATAAGCCTACATGATAATACCTAATTCAATTTTTAAAGCAATAAATCGATTTATGTCTTATTCTAACACTCCAAAATTAAACACAAATCATACGAAACTCTAGGAAAACAACCTAAATTATTATTGTACACACGGATTTTGATGTATGAAAGGAGAACGAATAACAAATTGAATACGTTTCTCATTCTATTTCTAATTTTTGAAATAGCTCTACTACGCTTAAAGCATATTTACAGTTACTTGAAATAAACAAATTTTCTACATTTATACCTAAAATAAAGTAATTCAACGCGTTTAAAGAACGAATATAGAGAAATCATTGAGGCTAATTGAAAAACAATAAGCTCTTATGAGCAAAAGCTGAGAGAGAGAGAGAGAGATAAGAGGTATAATACAATGTTACGTGACATCACATTCCATTTAGAGGGTAAATTATCGTCTGATGCTTTTTTTTAATAGGCTGTTCACTAATGGTCCTATTTTCACTGTTTTAAGTACACAATTTACTGTCGCTAATCGCCTTAGCAGTAAATTCCACCCGGTTCTCTCATTAATCTCCTTTAGGTGCTAAAATTCCCATTTGTTATTCTAATTGGGTAGGGTTATTTTATATCCACACTTTGTGGTGTCTAAATTATTTGTTTCAAAATATGACAACAGTTTCAGCAAAAAGTTATCTTCATTAGCCCAAATACATCTCATTAAAAGGTCAACCTGATGATGATTCCTTAAAAAAACATTAACACTTTTCTTTCTTTTCTTCTTTTTAAAGACATGTAACATTTTAGTATGATTCTGTAGCTCTTTTTTTGTATTTGAATATTTTTTGTATATTTCTTAAATTAGTCCATAGCTTTAACACCACCTCAGAGAGACAAGATTCGAAAACATCAATTATGATCTGGCAATTTGAGCTCCATATTTGTACTGTCAATTTATATTTGCAATGGTGTTTTAATCTTAACTCCATTAAATTCAATATCAATGCGTGCAGGACTATAATCTTTTTTTAAAAAATCGTAAGTTCTTTATTTTTTTCTAAAAAAAAATTATAAAAAAGTCACTTGATTGTTAGATTGAAGTAATTTTATGTTAGATCATAATTATAATTTATTTCTCTCTCTCTTAGATCATATTTTTATTTTTCAAATACAATTATTTCACATGTAACTACCATTTCAATTAGTTTGTCGTCAAATATTTTAACTTTATAATAGATAAAAATAATGCCTCTAAAATTATGGTCTATAAATTACAGTGGAAACGGTTTATATCTTTTGAAAATAAATGGAAATTGGTGATTTTTTTATTTAAATTATAACAATGAAAAATAAAGGTAAAATAAAAATATTCTCTAAACAATGTAAGATACAGAGAGCATTTTTTTAAAAATTTGCATGGAAATCTTATCATTGATTTCCACAGACTTTTAACTTAGGTTTGCAGGTAAAAAAATTATTAAAATCTTTAAGTTTTTTTTTTTTTACGTTTAAGAAATATATATCGTTTTCTGATGCCCTTTTGTGTATGGTTTAAACGTAGCATTATGAAAACATCATTAAATGAGAGAATATTTTTACGCGAAAAGAGAGAGAGATACACACCACGTTTTTTTTAAGTTTGATAGTTTATTAATGATATACTATAACGCCACAAAAGGGCTATTGGCGAAGGATCTTAACTTTTGTCACTGTTGTGACTTGCCACCTGCCTGACGAAGTGAGATCGAGGCCCTAGAAATTCATTGAGGCTAAGGGCTAGAAATTTTACGCCTGTCGTTAACCTTGACTTCTTAACTTTTAAATTGCTTTAACATAAAGAGATTATCGCATGATGTGTTGACCTCGAATGTGAAGACTTAGACTTACAACAAATTTAAGGTGCATCAGCCTCTCTGCACAGCGTGACTTCAGGGTTATCAAGACCCTAACCGAGTGTCTCTCAAACTTTCACTATTGACGAGCCAATATTCCTTCATATATATAATTTTCATCACGCTTCCCCCCCCTCCATACAATAACAATGTATTCAATTCAATAATACTATACTTTGACGCTAAATCTGGAATACGACTTTAAATTCTTAAGTGCCACCGGCGTGTATAAACGTCTCACTCAGCCAGTGAATTAATTGCGCTGGACGTATGAATACGTCTTTCCAAAGTACAATCTTTTGAGAAGGATTTGCAAGTTTCAGAGAATTTTTTTTTATTTATTTATTCCTTTTCAACCCTTCCCCCATACACCACATACGCTCACCTACTTGTTAAATGGTGGCATTAGGGAGCGAATAGCCTAATTTTTAATCGGTATTTGAGGGATGAATTATAAATTGTGTACAAATTATCAAGATATGCTTTAATTTTTGCATATAATTTTATATATGAAAAGCCTATGGGGGTCACTGGTAATTATTAAATTTGTTCTTGGTATTGTTAAATTACTTATAAAATACATTGTGCAGTACTGGTATATTTATAAGTGTAAATTTGTAGTTAATTTTTTATTGTGTCGATATTTTGTTCAGTAAATCAATATATTTTTTTAAAAAATCCTTTGTTTTTGACTTTTTAATATGCTCGCGCCCCCCTCTTTGAGTTATCACGCCCCCCTAAGGTGGCGCGCCCCATAGTTTGAGAAACACTGATCTAACCTACGATTTAACAGAGGTCTACAGTTTATGATAATGCCAATGTGGTTACTGCAGTTATAAGTGTCTTATTAGATATGTTACTGCAAGACATCAGTTATCATCTAGTTAATTTTAACGAGAAACCATTACAAATATTAAGCAAAAAAAAAAACTTGGATCTACTTAATTTTGCATTAAAATATTAATTATAAAAAAATACGTATAAACTAAGTTATACATGTGCATGATATTCATATTCTTATTGTGATCATACACATAAGTTAATGCAACCGTGACAAATTTAAATTGAATTAAAATACAATTTAATATTTATCATTCTCTTCGTTTTTTATCCGTCATTCATACCACTCTTCTCTAACATATATGCTGAATTGGCTTAATATTTGATCTTAAGTGAAAAATCAAATGATTAAATTATTTATAATTGAATTGTGTATGGTATCATTTTAAAATTCATTTATTTTTCCTTTCCATTTGTAATTTGCGCTGTAAATAGTAAATATATCATTCATTATGTTAACGAATGTATGGATTTTTTGAAAAAAAAAATATTTTTTGCCTAACAACATATTAATATTTCATATAAAAATGTAATAATTTGCTTTCAACATAATGTGTTATGATAACCAATGTGAAACCAATTTTTACCAAATTTCTTAACTTTACCATTTGTTTTTTTAATTCCCATTTTCTGTAACAAATTTATGTTCTAAATCGGCACCATTTGATTCAAATATAACTATTAAAATTCTCATTTTTAGTACCATAGTTCTGTACCTATTCCCTTAATGAATACTCGCCTCTTATATAATAACAATTTGAAGAATTGAATTTTTGACCTTTCTATGTTTTGACTTATTACATGGACTTTTTTCACATCGGAAGCCGAAACAGGAGTTGGAGATCCAGCCTAATGTTTTAAATTTCTCAGAGTTTTCCTCTTAAATTCTGAAAGCTCACTTTTCTCATAAAGTAATCCTTCCATTAAAAACACTAGGAAAACTTTGGAAAATGTAGGAAAGATTGCTTTAGCGTTACTTCTAACTCCGGGATCCATTTTTTATGCATTATTTTCAAAACATCTTTTATTTATGCATATGTAAAGAGGAAAGTGCCTTGGACTATTTCAAGTATGTTGAGATACGAAAGGAATATTTCTTATTCACTTTCCCGAATAAAATGGTAATCGATATTTAGATCTATCCAGAGACTTCACCCTGCATTCTTCAATAATTTAGAGATGAAAGATTTATGATATGATATGCACGCAATATGGCTACAAAATCCAAATACTTATTTTTTGCATGAATAAACTTGAATATTTAGTGATAGGTAGATAAACTCTGGTGTTAGAAATTTTTTTAAGGTATCGAACACGTTGAAAATGACCAAATTCGGTCAAGACAGATTTTTTTTTTCTTTTATTGAATAGAGCTATCGTTTGACCTTACAAAACATACTTTATTTTAATTCTACACTACCTAGAGGCCAAGTCACATTCAATTTTGTAAAGATAGAAAAACCGAAATTATTTAAAATCTATCATGGCGAGTATGATAACTCAAAATGTTACAATAAATTTCTATAAGACTTCATGACCCTGATATTTGTGCTATTTTCTAGAGAATATACTGAAATATTTCTAATTGTGTGAATATTCTTTGAGAGTTATGGCTTGTTATTTAAATAATGGTCTCATAAGGAATGTCACATTTCTTATTATGTTTACTCAATCAGTTCTAAAATTTCCAAATTTTAATAAACCATTAATATGTTAGTACATTTCCTAGATAAATGCATCTAATTTTTTTTAGTAATGTTCTTACTAATAAAATGTAAGTACCTTTTTCTCTAAATGCTTTAAAGTTTTTTCAAACATATTGCTCAAATTTCACTTATAACTGTGATTTTTCTAAAATTCAAGTAATTTATTTTAAATATTCTGATTTAAATATTAGTATCTACTGGTATTGAGTCTAAAAAAACAATTATAATGTTTAAATATGCTATTTTGTTAAAAAGTACTCCGAATGTGTTCAGATACCTAAAGCGTGAAAATATTTTGAATGTATTTAAGTAGTGATTATAAAAATTATCTTGCATTACAAGGGTGAATAAGTTAAAGGTTGTGAAATTTTACACCTTGCAAAAAATTTGGAACTTTTTCATGAAATTAAAGAGAGTTGAAATTCAATATTAACTTATAACACAAACAGATTCTGCTGATCATCATTATCCCTCTAAAACAACTCGTAAGATCAGTGGATCACATTTTGTACTTTTCATTACACTTCTACACTATTTAATGAAAAAAATTCCAAAATCTTAATCTAATGGCGACACAGGGATATATTTATAAAAAAAAGACTTTAGTTCCCACTTTAATATTTTGAATTTCAACTCTCTTTAATTTC
>BMAV01010999.1:39654-59392 GCA_019973955.1 Trichonephila inaurata madagascariensis
ATATAAGATACGAACTAAGAAAAAATATTTTATTTTTACATTTCGTTTTTTTTTTTAAAACTCACGTGAGAAATATGGCCATGAAATACATCAAGAAAGAAACATAAGGTTTTATTTGTTTTATAAGCTACACAACATGGAAAATTTAGGAAGAATAATTCATACCTGAACACACTACCCAAGTAACAACATTTTCTAAAAAATATTTTAATAAAACCCAACAAATCTTTAACAATATCATCTCTATTTGCAAACATCGAATGAAATATGAATAGGAATAGGTAAATATATGAAGTGAATAATGTAAAAAACATCATGGATGAATTCGAATCTATTATTTAAAATAAAATTACCCTCTCTTTGAATTAACTAAGGAATAAGATTGTCTGAAAACATTATAAGAGTGAATGCGAGGACATGAAATGCAATGCATCGATTTTCAATAACTCATTTTAAAAGAAAATTGATTTTAATGCTTAACGCGCGAATCAACATACCAACCATACTCGTAAAGTGTGCCACAATTTTATGGTAAACAATAATTTATTAATCGAGAGTATGTTTATAGTTAAGGTTGTGTAATTTAGGAATACTCGACAATTTTTTCTAAAAATAAAATAATTTTTTATAATATAAAGGAACATTATTTTTTGAGGTAAAATCAAATTTTTATATGCAACCCTATATTATAGCTTATATTATTTAATGAAAAAAAATGTGATTAACTTCAATATTGTGCTTTCATTTGCTCTTTATTCTTTATTCATAAAACTTGAGCTGCTTTGTCCTTTGTTGTCATTGCTTCTTTTTAATGTCAAATGTAATTGCAATTTATAAAATTAGTATAAAGATTTTTTTACGAAAATTCATTTATTAGGCAAATTAAAAACCACAAAAATATATTTAAAACGGTGATGCACACATATGTACAAATGCATAATTTAAGATAAATATATAATTAGTAATATCTGAAAATTAAAAGTAAGGAAAATCACTTTGTATGCTGGTAAGATAATAAATTATTCATTCTACTTCCAATAAAAGTCAAATTTTTGTGTGAAAAAAGGTTTTAGTAGAAAATTGTTAGATACTATTTTTTGTAACGAGAGAATGGTAAAAGTTGGACAACAGTACGCACTTCTTTCTCCTAGTGGATACTTACGTAACCAGTCGGCTTGCCAGCCGGGTGAGGAAAGCAGATGCCAATGTCTTTTCACGCAAACCACTCTTTGTTTTTATACTATTAACTGTTTTGACATGATTGTAACTGTGATAAATTTGAATTTTCAATGAGTTTGAATTCGAGAATCATGAATTAAAGACGATTTGAGTTAACTGGCGTAGAAATACTTGATTACATTATTACATTTTTTATTTATTCTGGATTCCAATAAATATGAACATTTCATTCGTAATAATTAAATAAATTAATGAGAGAGAAATCTGCGAAATTGCCTTAAAAATGTACAGATGAAAACAATCGGACCTCTATTTTATGAATCTCTTTTATTCTAGGAACTTAATCTGAAACTAAGAATATAAAGTATGTTGAAAATTCATTAAACAGAGATGAATTTTCAACATAATTAACTTTTTTTGACATTTATCGACTTCGTTAAACAGAGGACAGACTATAATTTAAAAGAATCAAAAATAATGAACAGAATTATTCTACAAAAGTCTTATTAACAAGTTTAGTATTTAATATAATTTGTAATTAAACTAGCATGTATACATTTAAATTTTTTTCTCAATTTTTCACATAACTTCTTATGCTTAGTAACTACAACTGAGACTCTATCCCAGTGAACGGTAAGCTATTTTGGCGATTTTTTTGGCGCCATTTCTCGGGCGATACTTATTTTCTCCTTGTCACAACTTAACCCTTTCTCTCCCGTTAAAAGATGGTAACCTGTGCGTTATCGGATCCTCTTTGGTGTAACTTCCGCAATGAATGATGTGATGTCATATGTTGATCTAATTCTTGTTTCATCCAATTATATTAAAAGTTGTAAGAGGTAAGTTTGAATTTCAGCACTTTTTGTCGTTAATTTAACGGTTTTGCAGCTTGCTACATTTCAATATGTTTTTCACCAGTGGAGTGGTTAAGTTCTGCATTCTCTTCACAATCGTATTTATTTCAAAAATTTTAGTTGTTCTAATTTTATAGTATTTAAATTTCTTAATTAGTATTTTTTTTTAATTTTATAGTATTTAAATTTTTGTAATTTCTATTTGGTTTTAATTTCTGGTTTTTAAAATTTTAAGTATAATGGCGTTTTCGTCTTTGTCTGGATCGGAACAAGACCGAGTGAATTTGAGATTTTTTTTTTGAATTGGACAAGAAAGGTAAGTTGGATGTTATTAAATATTGTATGAGTGTAGGATTGATTGCTAGTAATTATACTTGTCCTAATTGTAATGAAAATATGAAATTGGTTGAAAGGAAATATTTGGATGACGGATATACTTGACAGCAAAGATGAAGAATTAAAAAGTAATTGTTGATTTTACTTGTTGATTTAACTTGTTGATTTTATGAAAGTGTTTTAGGTCTTTCTAAAATTTTTGAAATTTATTTTTGTTTTGTTGTATTTTCTTGTTTTTGGTGACTATTTTCGGAGCACGACTCCATAGAGTTCACGCTGAGTTTCTAGATCTAGCACGAAGATACATCGACCTACATACTTGGCGTGTGCTTCGCGGAGTCGCGTTTCGCCAATAGTCACCAAAAACAAGATGGCGGACAAGGAGTGTACCGTTCACTGGGAATTAACCACAACTGATAAAGCCTGATTATATATAAGTCACTTAGTGGCGGGAACTTTTTTGTATAAGCGTTATTCGAATAAACTATCACGCATATTACGCCCCAATGTACAGCCATTGTAAAAAATAAATTAACAAGCTTGTATTTAACATATAGAAGTTAGTTGTTATACTTTTTTAAATCCTCTTTTGCGAAATGTATAGTTAACTAATGATGGAATTCGTAATTTTGACGAAAAATAGATAGATGAGAGCAAAACTTTGGATTCGATACTTCATTCTTTTAATTTTAGTATTAATCATGCATAGTAGTATACAGTAGCATTCAACTCAAAAGATAAGTCTTTGTAATTAAGATATGATTTGTAGGCTCGAATATCGCTGCTGGTGTTAAATTTATCGCACAATGTCACTTAATTGTATAATGATATAGCACATCCATAACATGGCAATGGATTATTTTTTAAATCCTAATTATCTTTTCACTTTGTGTTTAAACTTTAGACATCATTTTTTTTAAAAAAAATATTTACTTTTTAAAGATTCATTACAAGCTACAAACAGGTTAAAGATGACACAGAAAAATAATATATGCTTCCTAAATATTTAAAGTAGAAAAATATTTCTGGAATTTAGAGCTCTTATTAAAATAATATGAGTAAATATAGCAATGTACACACATGTTGCTCTGTATGTGAAAGTAGGAGACACAGAACTGAATGATCAAATTTTAGATTTAAGTGTAAACTATGCTTTGGGAAAAGCAAATTCCATACTGCTGCAATTTCAGATGGCGTAAAGAATGTATTACGCAACTAACGCAAACACTTAGAATATTAACAGTCCACGTTGGATTAGTAGGTTTGGTCATGAACTCGTCACTGGTTCATTATGAGTTTAACCTCAATGAATAATTGAAGCCCCGACGTGTACAAAGACTGATGCGGTGGCTTACAGAGAAGGGTACCAGCACTGTTTTTATATTCTTCAGTTGAACGATCCCCACAATTACGGGGATTGTCGTCAATAGTCCTAGTACCCTTTAGTACTTTAATACTTTATGGTACTACATTAACAAAACACTCACTTGAATAATGGCGATTATGATGTCCGCGTGAAAGCTGGTGGCGTTTTCAAGGATGCATTGTTAAGAAAAACAACATTATAAAATATAATTTTTGGGAAAAATTTAAAAAGAAAAAATACCTTTTTCAGCTATAACCAATTTATTTTATGAAAAGTGTCATTGATAATATGTGCTAGATAACTTTATTGTTCTGAAAGGAATAATTGTACTTATTTATTCTCAAGTGCAAATAATAATTTTTTTAATAAGCTATTTGTTTTCCAACAATAATCGTGAACACATTTTTTTTTATTTTTGTCGTTATTTTAAATGATAGTCTGTTTAAAAAAAGAGGAAATTCATTTTGAAGTTTTTCTAACAATAATCCATTATTCTTATTAAATTAAAATATTGAAGGACATGCATTGAATCGCATTGGTATATCTATCATTTTATATTTTAGTTTCTTAAATTCAAATATCCCTTTAAAGCCGTTTCTGATTTTATCGTTAATTTTATTCTTTTCGTATTATTTTTCATATTTATTTTCACCTTTCAATTTCGGAAATATCTAAAAATAACTTCTAAAATTACGTTTATTAGTTAGTTTTTTGCTTATTCATATATATATATATATTTTAACACGCTTCATAGTAAGTGAAGAATTTATTTTTAACTGCATTCTGAAATACTTATGATAGAGCATGTTTGGTTGTATTCATAAAACATCGCATAAAATCCGTATGAAAAAGCATATAAAAGTTACTTTTCTAACATTGTATTAATATAAAATAAACCTTATTCAGTAATGAAAAAGGAAAAAAAAAGATTTTTTTTTCATCTTTCCTGTGAGAAATCGAGCTACTTCTATGTTACAAATAAACGATCTTATCACTCAGTGAAAACATTTTTCTTAAACTAAATGTTTATTTCAAAGCAATGATTGCAGTTCATTTTCTAAACATATCAAGAATGTACAAAGATTGAAATCCATTCATTTTAAAGCATTCAAAATTTTGCACGTTTATACTTATTTTATTCGTATTTAAAGAAAAATTCAGCTATTGATATGTTTCCTTCCCATCGAATGAATAAATATGTTTCGTGTTTTTTTACAGTTACTTAAATATTTTATAAATACTTACATGGCAATTTACTAAACCAGAATATTTAAGTACATATCGCTGTTTGAGTAAAAAGTGATTCTAGGAATAAATGAGATAAATCTGGGTATTGAACTTGATAAACGCACTCACACAAAAGAATTTTAAATGTATAATGACAAAGAACGTGTTACGTTACAGTGAAGTTCCTTATTTTTTAGATCAATAGAGTCTTATGAAAGAAATATAGGGATAATATAAGTATTTTACGACTTTGAGCAAATTTCCTAAAATAAACGTACACATGTTTCAAAACAGCAGTCATAGAATTGTAAAAAAAAAACTATTTTACTCTATTTTCTAAATATATTTATATCATCGAGATTAAAAAAGTAGTGACCTTATGACAATTTCCAAGATTTCTGTGTTTAAGTATTAAAATTAAATTATTTTTTTGAACATGTTTAACTTGGTATTTCTTTTAAATTTTTAACACCAAACCGGAAATAATTTTTCCTATCAAGTTTAATTCAAAGTATGTTCAGTGCATGCAATATTATAGAAATATATTTTTTATCATTAGAATTTTTCTTAACTTTAACAAAGTTCTGAGAAAAAGGAAAAAGTAATTGAGCTTAGTAAAGTATGTCATAATATTTTTCATTTATTTAATATGAGGAATATTTCAATTGTGTGTTGACTATTTTTGGAACAGTATGTAAACTCTACCATTTTTATATTGTGATACATATGTTATTTATTAAACTTAAAGCATTACAGTTTTTTATAATTTTTTTTTATTTTTTATTTTGACATTTGACAACAAAAATTTCAATGTTTAGAATTCTGTTAAGTTTAAGGTATAGAATTTTCTTATACGAGTTATGTGATTGAAGCTTACTCTAATTCTATTAAGAATATTATTTAACAAGTGGATATAAAATGAAAAAGTTTTCTTTATAAAAAGAGATAAAATAGAATATATGTTACAAGAATGCAGATGTCTAATAATTTTGAATACACTTACGTATTTTAAGAAAAATGTACTCATCCGAGCAAGTAAAACAGGTTTATTATCATACCAAATAATAGTTTAGTCATAGTATTTTATCTATTATGGGAAAATTTCTCAAGTTTGAGATATTTACTAATTATATAGTTTTTCGAATACCAAAGTATACATTTGTCAACAGACTGAGACTCAGGGAGAGGAAAAAGGTAGGAAAAAAAAAAGACATACAATAAAAGAATGGTGTGGAGATGAGAAAGTAGTTGACGAAAAATGTAAAAAGTAAGGTACTTGATAAAGAATGGTCATCTAATTTATCTTTATTGCATTTGTTTTGCGTTGTGTTATTTTTAACTATTTTTTATAATAAATACTTGGTATTAAATACATTGAGCTATATTGGTCTGAAACCCTTGGTACGCTAAATCAGACAAAACTGCAATAGAGAAATAAACCTTATCAATTCCTACTATAAGCTCGCATTGTCTGTATATTTATTTATTTATATATTTGTATATTTATTTATCTTGGTGGACTATTCAATCGTTAACAAAATACATTTTAAAGCGCTTAATTGAGCTGAAATTTTATATACAGGATCATTTTGGGTGACAATACAATAATTTAATTATAATCAATAAAAATTAATTGATTAAAACTAATTATTTAAAGAATTAAAAATACAGCCACGTTGGCGACTTAGCAATCCTTTTGGCGACTTGTGTCAAAACTTGAAAAGGTTTTTTTCTCACGTGTTAAAGCATTCAGTTGGACTGAAATTAAACGGACAATACCATACTTTAATGATAATTAAAAAAATTAATTACCACTTAATGTTATGATTCTGCCATATGTATATACATATTTACTTTAATTGTAATTATTAAATAAAAAGTAGCTAAAATAAAATTTTTCTTTGTTGATCTAATTAGGAATTGAGACTTATATATAATTTTTTTTTAATATTATTTTTACACTTCTATATCAATAATGCTAAAATATTTTGATTTTTTTTCTTTTTGAAAGTCAAATTTTAAAAAATGCTTCGTAAGAAAAGATTCAGTAGCTGTTTCGTATGATAGTGTACCAAATTATTTGCTTTTAATATTTTATACAGGTAATTGAGTGAGAGTAGATCATGATGTAGTTTAAGTCAGTTTTCTAAATTTTTTTGTTAAATGAGACAGAAAAAAAACCCATTTTACAATGTTATTCAATTTACTTGTTCTTCATTTAAAATTTTGAGGGTTCGTTTTTATATGTAAACGTAACGTTTAGTTTTTCATAAATGAAATGCGCGTAAATTACTTACTGAGGATATATCACTTATTTGCACTACTCAAAAATATTCTTAACATAACCTTATAAATTTAAAAAAAAACAACAACTCATAAATAAAATAATAACGATAGGCACACGATGTTTCATGAATATATTTAGAATAATGCAATAAACAAATGTTTAATATTGTGAACAGAAATATGCAAGAAGTATTACAAACGAAGAGTTTTCAAAATTAAGAGAAAGTGTCATAATGGTGAAGAATGATGCAAATTTTTAAGTATTCCAAACCATCATGTTCATGTAATCTGTATTGACATGCATTACATACCATAAATTGAAGTAAATACTTTCAAAACGAATTTAAATTTTCGTATTTATATAACAACTTTATAAATATATTTCTGATTTATTTTGAATTATTTATTTTGCCCCAAAGTTCAAATGTGTTCATTTTGAAAAAAAAAAGTTAAATTAATCGAAAATTTCTTTGATTACATTTTTCAATGCAATCTACACATTGAAAATAAAATATTGTCAAATGTTTACCGAACAAATGCACATATTTTTAAGTATTAAGTGCAATTACCACTGATTTATTTAAATACTATGTCCAATGTTAAATGAAAATAATAAATTGAATGAAATAAACAGCATTAATTGTTTGGTTTAGAAATATAAGTACTGGATATTTTATCACTTTTAAGTATCGATCGAGAATTGTTTTTTTATTAACTTTATTTATCTAGGCTGGCATACATATGTTTTTCACATTAACGTTGGATCAAAAAAAAATTAATAAAACAATATAACGAAATGATTTATAGTTAGGGTGCTATTTGAATTTCAAAAAATCTTTTAACTTGTTCGTAAAATTGTAGTTTATGTACCATAAAAGGTAATTGAATATCTTACATTAATTAATATTTACTCTTAAATTTCTTTTAAAATTAATTTGATCATTGATCTTTTTTTCTCAGCATAATGCCATTTAAAACTGATATATATCTTGATAAAATAATTATTCTATTTGATTTTAATTTACATATCATAATTTGAGAGCTGTTGGTAACATATATAGTAATTTTGAACCGTGGTTAACTGACGAGGACGCGATATCTCAGTTGTACCCGCCTCACGAAAATACCATACCACGCAAACTCGAGGACAGTAATCCTTAACAGATTTAACGTGCTCAAGCATCTCTAAGTGGCAGATCTTCAGTGGCACTTGGACTCGAACACGTAAGTAAGTCATAGGTTCGCAACGAAAAACAATTAGCTGCTACCACTTTGTTAAATTGTTTAATACCATGCATAATTCTGCAAGGAAAAAAAAATTAATTTTATTGTAATTTAAAGTTTTCACAAATTACTCTACTTTAATTCTGTGAACTGATGGGAGACCATCAACTCCATTAGCAAAACAATTAATTGTTTATGAATCCATTATAAAAAACTGTTTTCCATCTTTTACAGGAAAACGTAAATCAAGAGTTTAGTGTAGGTTTATTTATTTATTTATTTTTACTTAATATATAAATGTTCTATTTTTTAAAAAAAACTATTTACTTTTGTTTCTTTTATTGAAATGTAGGAATCAGAATATCGTGTTCGAAGTATTCAAGGTCCAATATTTTTTTTCATGCAATAACTGGAGGAAAACTGATTGTAATGTCAAAAAACTTTATTTCGTTTCCTATAATATTTACATTTATATATATATATATATATACATGATCAATTCATAGTTTTATCAAAAGATACCGTTATTTCAAAAAAAAAAAAAAAAAAAATCGTAGTATTTTTTTTTTCAACAATTTCCAAGTTCATACATAAATTCCTTTTGGGGATAATTATTTTTGTTAGATGTATTTTTATTTCAACTTGCCTTCAAGGCCTGAAATTTTAAATGGACATATTCGGGATAATTTTGTATCTACAGAATTATTTTGATTTTAATGTTATTATTCCTAATGCTTAACGTACAGTTCACTTTTTTAACTATGAAAGTGTTGATTTTGTTAGAGTTCTGTTATTTCTTGATTTATTAAATGTATCATGTAAAGACGTCGCAGTATCTCGACTTCATGTTGGTTGGAATTCAATACGCTCATTAATCAGATATTCGGGGGGTGGGGGAGAGAAGAGACTCGAACGCAATAATGATTGAGACGCCACTATATCGTACACGAAATAATGTCCAATATATATCCAAAGTATCTCATTTTTATTAATTTAACTTTAAAATTGATTACGCGATGTGTTGACGAGACAAACTGAAAAATATAAAATAATGCATAGTATGATATGCATAGTATGATATGCATGATATGCAACCTTAGAGCCTTGCCCACGAGGAATCTTCTGATAGCTTCTATAATAGCGACAGTAATTCAGAAATAAGCGACTATAATTCTGGCAGTACTATCATGGCTCTACTGTCCACACAATAGATATTATCTACCTGACTAAATATTTATATGCTATTCCGCAGTGACTTTCATATGCGAGATCTGGTTGTTCTAGTTCAAAATGCCATTTTGGTCAGATATAAAAATTACCCAAGTTACCCAAGTTAGAGAGGACAGACCTCGCGGATAGCTCATTGTTACAAGCTCTCTCAAGTATTTTTTTTAAACAGCTTAATTTCTATTTCAAAAGAAATGATATTATCAATTACTAAATTTTTAAATATCTTATGTGATTTACAACCCTTTTTAAATCGATGAATCAAATTTTGCAGGTTTCTTTTAAAATTGAAGTAGAGCGGGATCATTTGTTAATTGTTAAAAATTTATAACAATAAAAATACAACAGCACAAAACCACTGCTATTTATTTGTTTCCAACTAGAAGAAACATGCAATCGAGGAAAGCTGGATTAAGTAAACTGAAATATTTCAGGTACATATAAAATCGTTAAAACTCTGTTTTTTATGTTCTAGCAGAAGTATTAATCCTGCTTCAATCACAGAAGCAGGAAAAGAGATAGTTTTCATGTAAGAAACATTGTTTTTATTTTAAGTGATTATTACTTAACCCTTGTTAAGGTACTCAAAAAAGAAATAGTACTACATAAAAACAAACACACACAACTATTCTTTTTTGAACACCTGAACAAGGGTTAAGAAATAATCACTTAAAACATAAACAAATGATTACTTACCTCTTGTGTGTTAAGGTGTTCAAAAAAGAATAGTTGTGTGTGTTTGTTTTTATGTAGTACTATTTCTTTTTTGAGTACCTTAACAAGGGTTAAGTAATAATCACTTAAAATAAAAACAATGTTTCTTACATGAAAACTATCTCTTTTCCTGCTTCTGTGATTGAAGCAGGATTAATACTTCTGCTAGAACATAAAAAACAGAGTTTTAACGATTTTATATGTACCTGAAATATTTCAGTTTACTTAATCCAGCTTTCCTCGATTGCATGTTTCTTCTAGTTGGAAACAAATAAATAGCAGTGGTTTTGTGCTGTTGTATTTTTATTGTTATAAATTTTTAACAATTAACAAATGATCCCGCTCTACTTCAATTTTAAAAGAAACCTGCAAAATTTGATTCATCGATTTAAAAAGGGTTGTAAATCACATAAGATATTTAAAAATTTAGTAATTGATAATATCATTTCTTTTGAAATAGAAATTAAGCTGTTTAAAAAAAATACTTGAGAGAGCTTGTAACAATGAGCTATCCGCGAGGTCTGTCCTCTCTAACTTGGGTAACTTGGGTAATTTTTATATCTGACCAAAATGGCATTTTGAACTAGAACAACCAGATCTCGCATATGAAAGTCACTGCGGAATAGCATATAAATATTTAGTCAGGTAGATAATATCTATTGTGTGGACAGTAGAGCCATGATAGTACTGCCAGAATTATAGTCGCTTATTTCTGAATTACTGTCGCTATTATAGAAGCTATCAGAAGATTCCTCGTGGGCAAGGCTCTAAGGTTGCATATCATGCATATCATACTATGCATATCATACTATGCATTATTTTATATTTTTCAGTTTGTCTCGTCAACACATCGCGTAATCAATTTTAAAGTTAAATTAATAAAAATGAGATACTTTGGATATATATTGGACATTATTTCGTGTACGATATAGTGGCGTCTCAATCATTATTGCGTTCGAGTCTCTTCTCTCCCCCACCCCCCGAATATCTGATTAATGAGCGTATTGAATTCCAACCAACATGAAGTCGAGATACTGCGACGTCTTTACATGATACATTTAATAAATCAAGAAATAACAGAACTCTAACAAAATCAACACTTTCATAGTTAAAAAAGTGAACTGTACGTTAAGCATTAGGAATAATAACATTAAAATCAAAATAATTCTGTAGATACAAAATTATCCCGAATATGTCCATTTAAAATTTCAGGCCTTGAAGGCAAGTTGAAATAAAAATACATCTAACAAAAATAATTATCCCCAAAAGGAATTTATGTATGAACTTGGAAATTGTTGAAAAAAAAAATACTACGATTTTTTTTTTTTTTTTTTTTGAAATAACGGTATCTTTTGATAAAACTATGAATTGATCATGTATATATATATATATATATAAATGTAAATATTATAGGAAACGAAATAAAGTTTTTTGACATTACAATCAGTTTTCCTCCAGTTATTGCATGAAAAAAAATATTGGACCTTGAATACTTCGAACACGATATTCTGATTCCTACATTTCAATAAAAGAAACAAAAGTAAATAGTTTTTTTTAAAAAATAGAACATTTATATATTAAGTAAAAATAAATAAATAAATAAACCTACACTAAACTCTTGATTTACGTTTTCCTGTAAAAGATGGAAAACAGTTTTTTATAATGGATTCATAAACAATTAATTGTTTTGCTAATGGAGTTGATGGTCTCCCATCAGTTCACAGAATTAAAGTAGAGTAATTTGTGAAAACTTTAAATTACAATAAAATTAATTTTTTTTTCCTTGCAGAATTATGCATGGTATTAAACAATTTAACAAAGTGGTAGCAGCTAATTGTTTTTCGTTGCGAACCTATGACTTACTTACGTGTTCGAGTCCAAGTGCCACTGAAGATCTGCCACTTAGAGATGCTTGAGCACGTTAAATCTGTTAAGGATTACTGTCCTCGAGTTTGCGTGGTATGGTATTTTCGTGAGGCGGGTACAACTGAGATATCGCGTCCTCGTCAGTTAACCACGGTTCAAAATTACTATATATGTTACCAACAGCTCTCAAATTATGATATGTAAATTAAAATCAAATAGAATAATTATTTTATCAAGATATATATCAGTTTTAAATGGCATTATGCTGAGAAAAAAAGATCAATGATCAAATTAATTTTAAAAGAAATTTAAGAGTAAATATTAATTAATGTAAGATATTCAATTACCTTTTATGGTACATAAACTACAATTTTACGAACAAGTTAAAAGATTTTTTGAAATTCAAATAGCACCCTAACTATAAATCATTTCGTTATATTGTTTTATTAATTTTTTTTTGATCCAACGTTAATGTGAAAAACATATGTATGCCAGCCTAGATAAATAAAGTTAATAAAAAAACAATTCTCGATCGATACTTAAAAGTGATAAAATATCCAGTACTTATATTTCTAAACCAAACAATTAATGCTGTTTATTTCATTCAATTTATTATTTTCATTTAACATTGGACATAGTATTTAAATAAATCAGTGGTAATTGCACTTAATACTTAAAAATATGTGCATTTGTTCGGTAAACATTTGACAATATTTTATTTTCAATGTGTAGATTGCATTGAAAAATGTAATCAAAGAAATTTTCGATTAATTTAACTTTTTTTTTTCAAAATGAACACATTTGAACTTTGGGGCAAAATAAATAATTCAAAATAAATCAGAAATATATTTATAAAGTTGTTATATAAATACGAAAATTTAAATTCGTTTTGAAAGTATTTACTTCAATTTATGGTATGTAATGCATGTCAATACAGATTACATGAACATGATGGTTTGGAATACTTAAAAATTTGCATCATTCTTCACCATTATGACACTTTCTCTTAATTTTGAAAACTCTTCGTTTGTAATACTTCTTGCATATTTCTGTTCACAATATTAAACATTTGTTTATTGCATTATTCTAAATATATTCATGAAACATCGTGTGCCTATCGTTATTATTTTATTTATGAGTTGTTGTTTTTTTTTAAATTTATAAGGTTATGTTAAGAATATTTTTGAGTAGTGCAAATAAGTGATATATCCTCAGTAAGTAATTTACGCGCATTTCATTTATGAAAAACTAAACGTTACGTTTACATATAAAAACGAACCCTCAAAATTTTAAATGAAGAACAAGTAAATTGAATAACATTGTAAAATGGGTTTTTTTTCTGTCTCATTTAACAAAAAAATTTAGAAAACTGACTTAAACTACATCATGATCTACTCTCACTCAATTACCTGTATAAAATATTAAAAGCAAATAATTTGGTACACTATCATACGAAACAGCTACTGAATCTTTTCTTACGAAGCATTTTTTAAAATTTGACTTTCAAAAAGAAAAAAAATCAAAATATTTTAGCATTATTGATATAGAAGTGTAAAAATAATATTAAAAAAAAATTATATATAAGTCTCAATTCCTAATTAGATCAACAAAGAAAAATTTTATTTTAGCTACTTTTTATTTAATAATTACAATTAAAGTAAATATGTATATACATATGGCAGAATCATAACATTAAGTGGTAATTAATTTTTTTAATTATCATTAAAGTATGGTATTGTCCGTTTAATTTCAGTCCAACTGAATGCTTTAACACGTGAGAAAAAAACCTTTTCAAGTTTTGACACAAGTCGCCAAAAGGATTGCTAAGTCGCCAACGTGGCTGTATTTTTAATTCTTTAAATAATTAGTTTTAATCAATTAATTTTTATTGATTATAATTAAATTATTGTATTGTCACCCAAAATGATCCTGTATATAAAATTTCAGCTCAATTAAGCGCTTTAAAATGTATTTTGTTAACGATTGAATAGTCCACCAAGATAAATAAATATACAAATATATAAATAAATAAATATACAGACAATGCGAGCTTATAGTAGGAATTGATAAGGTTTATTTCTCTATTGCAGTTTTGTCTGATTTAGCGTACCAAGGGTTTCAGACCAATATAGCTCAATGTATTTAATACCAAGTATTTATTATAAAAAATAGTTAAAAATAACACAACGCAAAACAAATGCAATAAAGATAAATTAGATGACCATTCTTTATCAAGTACCTTACTTTTTACATTTTTCGTCAACTACTTTCTCATCTCCACACCATTCTTTTATTGTATGTCTTTTTTTTTTCCTACCTTTTTCCTCTCCCTGAGTCTCAGTCTGTTGACAAATGTATACTTTGGTATTCGAAAAACTATATAATTAGTAAATATCTCAAACTTGAGAAATTTTCCCATAATAGATAAAATACTATGACTAAACTATTATTTGGTATGATAATAAACCTGTTTTACTTGCTCGGATGAGTACATTTTTCTTAAAATACGTAAGTGTATTCAAAATTATTAGACATCTGCATTCTTGTAACATATATTCTATTTTATCTCTTTTTATAAAGAAAACTTTTTCATTTTATATCCACTTGTTAAATAATATTCTTAATAGAATTAGAGTAAGCTTCAATCACATAACTCGTATAAGAAAATTCTATACCTTAAACTTAACAGAATTCTAAACATTGAAATTTTTGTTGTCAAATGTCAAAATAAAAAATAAAAAAAAATTATAAAAAACTGTAATGCTTTAAGTTTAATAAATAACATATGTATCACAATATAAAAATGGTAGAGTTTACATACTGTTCCAAAAATAGTCAACACACAATTGAAATATTCCTCATATTAAATAAATGAAAAATATTATGACATACTTTACTAAGCTCAATTACTTTTTCCTTTTTCTCAGAACTTTGTTAAAGTTAAGAAAAATTCTAATGATAAAAAATATATTTCTATAATATTGCATGCACTGAACATACTTTGAATTAAACTTGATAGGAAAAATTATTTCCGGTTTGGTGTTAAAAATTTAAAAGAAATACCAAGTTAAACATGTTCAAAAAAATAATTTAATTTTAATACTTAAACACAGAAATCTTGGAAATTGTCATAAGGTCACTACTTTTTTAATCTCGATGATATAAATATATTTAGAAAATAGAGTAAAATAGTTTTTTTTTTACAATTCTATGACTGCTGTTTTGAAACATGTGTACGTTTATTTTAGGAAATTTGCTCAAAGTCGTAAAATACTTATATTATCCCTATATTTCTTTCATAAGACTCTATTGATCTAAAAAATAAGGAACTTCACTGTAACGTAACACGTTCTTTGTCATTATACATTTAAAATTCTTTTGTGTGAGTGCGTTTATCAAGTTCAATACCCAGATTTATCTCATTTATTCCTAGAATCACTTTTTACTCAAACAGCGATATGTACTTAAATATTCTGGTTTAGTAAATTGCCATGTAAGTATTTATAAAATATTTAAGTAACTGTAAAAAAACACGAAACATATTTATTCATTCGATGGGAAGGAAACATATCAATAGCTGAATTTTTCTTTAAATACGAATAAAATAAGTATAAACGTGCAAAATTTTGAATGCTTTAAAATGAATGGATTTCAATCTTTGTACATTCTTGATATGTTTAGAAAATGAACTGCAATCATTGCTTTGAAATAAACATTTAGTTTAAGAAAAATGTTTTCACTGAGTGATAAGATCGTTTATTTGTAACATAGAAGTAGCTCGATTTCTCACAGGAAAGATGAAAAAAAAATCTTTTTTTTTCCTTTTTCATTACTGAATAAGGTTTATTTTATATTAATACAATGTTAGAAAAGTAACTTTTATATGCTTTTTCATACGGATTTTATGCGATGTTTTATGAATACAACCAAACATGCTCTATCATAAGTATTTCAGAATGCAGTTAAAAATAAATTCTTCACTTACTATGAAGCGTGTTAAAATATATATATATATATGAATAAGCAAAAAACTAACTAATAAACGTAATTTTAGAAGTTATTTTTAGATATTTCCGAAATTGAAAGGTGAAAATAAATATGAAAAATAATACGAAAAGAATAAAATTAACGATAAAATCAGAAACGGCTTTAAAGGGATATTTGAATTTAAGAAACTAAAATATAAAATGATAGATATACCAATGCGATTCAATGCATGTCCTTCAATATTTTAATTTAATAAGAATAATGGATTATTGTTAGAAAAACTTCAAAATGAATTTCCTCTTTTTTTAAACAGACTATCATTTAAAATAACGACAAAAATAAAAAAAAATGTGTTCACGATTATTGTTGGAAAACAAATAGCTTATTAAAAAAATTATTATTTGCACTTGAGAATAAATAAGTACAATTATTCCTTTCAGAACAATAAAGTTATCTAGCACATATTATCAATGACACTTTTCATAAAATAAATTGGTTATAGCTAAAAAAAAGTATTTTTTCTTTTTAAATTTTCCCCCAAAATTATATTTTATAATGTTGTTTTTCTTAAAAATGCATCCTTGAAAACGCCATCAGCTTTCACGCGGACATCATAATCGCCATTATTCAAGTGAGTGTTTTGTTAATGTAGTGCCATAAAGTATTAAAGTACTGAAGGGTACTAGGACTATTGACGACAAACCCCATAATTGTGAGCTTCTGTTAACTGAAGAATATAAAAACAGTGCTGGTACCCTTCTCTCTAAGCCATCGCATCAGTCTTTTTACACGTCGGGGCTTCAATTATTCATTGAGGTTTAACTCATAATGGACCAGTGACGAGTTCATGACCAAAACTACTTATTCAACGCGGAATGCTAATATTCTAAGTGTCTGTGTTAATTGCGTAATACATTCATTACGCAATCTGAAATTGCAACAGTATGGAATTTGCTTTTCTCAAAGCATAGTTTACACTTAAATCTAAAATTTGATCATTCAGTCGTCTTTTTTCTACTTTTTCTTTCAGAGCAACATCTGTGTACATTGCTATATTTACTCATATTATTTTAATAAGAGCTCTAAATTTCAGAAATATTTTTCTACTTTAAAAATTAAGGAAGCATATATTATTTTTTCTGTGCCATCTTTAACCTGTTTGAGGCTTGTAATAAATCTTAAAAAAGTAAATAATATTTTTAAAATAATGTTGTTTAAAGTTTAAACACAAAGTGAAATGATAATTAGGATTTAAAAAATAATCCATTGTCATGTTATGGATATGCTAAGTGACATTGTTCGATAAGTTTAACACCAGAAACGATATTCAAACCTACAAATCATATCTTAATTACAAAGACTTATTTTTTGAGTTGAAAGCTACTGTATACTTCTACTATTCATGCTTAATACTAAAATTAAAAGAATGAAGTATCGAATTCTAAGTTTTGCTCTCATCTATCTACTTTTCGTCAAAATTACGAATTCCATCATCAGTTAACTATACATTTCGCAAAAGAGGATTTAGAAAAGTATGACAACAGACTTGTATATGTTAAATAAAAGCTTGTTAATTTATTTTTTACAACAGCTGTACATTAGGGCATAACATGCGTCATAGTTTATTCGAATAACGCTTATACAAAAAAGTTCCTGCCCCCAAGTGAATGAGACTTCATCAGTTGTAGTTACTAAGCATAAGAAGTTATGTGGCAATTTGAGAAAAAAAATTGAAATGTATGCATGCTAGTTTAATTACAAATGATATTAAATACTAAACTTGTTAATAAGACTTGTAGAATATTTCTGTTCACACACACAATTTTTAATTCTTTTAAATTATAGTCAGAGCTCTGTTTAACGAAGTCGATAAATGTCAAAAAAAATTATGTTGAAAATTCATTAAACAGAGATTAATTTCCAATATACTTGATGTTCTTAGTTTCAGATTAAGTTCTTTGAAAAAAAGAGATTCGTAAAATAGAGGTCCGATTGTTTTCATCTATACGTTTTTAAGGCATTTTCGTAAATTTCATTAATTTATTTAATTATTACGAATGAAATATTCATATTTTATTGCAATCCAGAATAAATAAAAAATGTATAATACTGTAATCAAGTATTTCTACACCAGTTAACTCAAATTGTCTTTAATTCATGGTTTTCGAATTCAAACTCATTAAAAATTCAAATTTATCACAGTTACAATCATGTCAAAACAGTTAATAGTATAAAAACAACGAGTGGTTTGTGTGAGAAGACATTGGCATCTGCTTTCCTCACCCAGCTGGCAAGCCGACTGGTTACGTGAGTATCCACTCGGTGAAAAGAGTGCATACTATTGTCCAACTTTTACCATTCTCGTTACAAAAAATAGTATCTAGTAATTTTCTCCTAAAACTTTTTTCACACAAAAATTCGACTTTCATTGGAAAAAGAATGAATATTTTATTATATTGCCAACACACAAAGTTATTTTCCTTACTTTTTATTTTCGGATATGTTACTATTTATATATTTATATTAAACTATGCATTCGTACATATGGCGCAGTACCATTTTAAGTATTTTTTGTGACTTTTCATTTGCCTAAAAATGAATTTTCGTAAAAAAATGTTTATTCTCATTTTATAAATTGATATTACATTTGACATTAAAAAGAAGCAATAACAACAAGGGACAAAGCAGCTCAAGTTTTATGAATAAAGAATAAAAAGTGAATGAAAGCAGTATATTGAAGTTAATCCCATTTTGTTCATTAAATAATATAAGCTATAATATAGGGTTTCATATCAAATTTGATTTTACCTTATAAATTAATGTTCCTTTATATTATAAAAATGATTTTATTGTTAGAAATTAATTTTATTTGTTGAAAATTCCTAACTTATAACCTTAACTATAAACCTACTCCCGAATAATAAATTATAGTTTACCCCATAAAATTGTGGCACACTTTACAAGTATGTTTGGTATTTCGATTCGTTAAGCATTAAAATCAATTTCCTTTTAAAATGAGTTATTGGAAATCGATGCATTGCACTTCATGTCCTAGCATTCACTCTTATAATGTTTTCAGACAATCTTATTCCTTAGTTAATTCAAAGAGAGGATAATTTTTTAAATAATAGATGCGAATTCATCCATGATTGTTTTTACATTATTCACTTCATATATTAAAATATTAATATTCATATTTCATTCGTTGTTTGCAAATAGAGATGTTATTGTTAAAGATTTGTTGAGTTTTAATAAAATATTTTTTAGAAAAGGTTGTTACTTGAGTAGTGTGTTCAGGTATGAATTATTTTTCCTAAATTTTCAATGTTGTGTAGCTCATAAAACAAATAAAACTTTATGTTTCTTTCTTGATGTATTATTTCATGACCATATTTTTCTTACTTGTGTTTTAAAAAAAAAAAAAAAAACGAAATGTAAAAATAAAATATTTTTTTCTTAGTTCGTATCTTTT
>BMAV01010999.1:63564-88729 GCA_019973955.1 Trichonephila inaurata madagascariensis
CATAGATTGATCTCCTAATCTAAATTATTTAATCGGATCACTAGACGGACTGTTTTGATTCATCCATCCTTAACACGTTAAATTAAATGTGGCATGATCATGATCCGTCAAGAGTGTTGTTTTTTGTTCCAAAAAACTGGACCTTTAATTGGTTGGATTCCAACGACAGTATTTGAAATATTAAATCGATGTGTTCAGGGTCACGTAGGATTACAGCGGCCTCTTTCCACAAAAGGAAGAGCAAACATACGTTTTGTAAGGTTGGATTGTGACGGAATTGTACTGCCATAAAATGTAATTTGTGGGAAGAAGTGGGCTGGTTGGCAGCGCAATAAGTATACAAATAGAGAGTGCGACATCTCAAGCAGAACTGACTGTCTACGCTGTAACCATTATTGCAGACTTCTACACTACAGTTCAGAGAAGCCTCGCGAGACATGCAATTAACGGGGAAATTTCGATTTAAAAAATGTACGGGGGCTTCTTCTTTTTCAAATATTCTCAGTTTTGCATTCACAATTATGATGCACATATCCGTGACAAGCAACATCGAGGAGAATGCAATTGATCTGCTTAAACTCTAAATCGCCATAAGGGTCCTTGCACATGTCATGGTGACATAGGCAGCTGTTGAGTACACAACACGGACCGTCTATTTGCATCGTCAGTAGCGTGAAAAATCAGTGTTATTTCTTTAAATTGTGTGGCAGGTGGCCGTGCTCTATCTTTAATGGCTTTTAGACATATTTCAATAAAATAATTCATTAAGCCAGCGTTTCTCAAACTGTGGGGCGCGCCTCCCAAGGGTGGCGTTATAACCCTACTACGAGAAGGCGCGAGCATATTGAAAAGTAGAAGACTAAAGATTATTTTAAAAAAATTATTAATTTACTGACAGTAAACAAATAAAATACTTTCTCGAAAAATAAAATACAAGATACATATTTGCACTGATATAATACATTTATAAATATATCAATACAACACACAATGTATTTTATAATTAATTTAACAAAACTAAATTAACACATGTTGAATAATTACCAGTGACCCATGTGCTTGTAATGTATGAAATTCGTACAAAAATTAACACTTATCTTGATCATTTTTTTGTACAGTTTATAAATAATCCCTTAACTACCGATTAAAAGTTACTTGATTCGCTCTCCAAGACCACCGTTTTCTACATAGAAAAGCGTACGTGATGTATTCGGTGGGGGGGAGGGATGAAAGGAATAAATAAGTAATACCTTCTCTGAATTAAGTAAATTCTTCGCAAACACTCTGTCATGGTCCTTTTCTTGTATTCCAAAGCCTTCGCGATAATTTTATGGATAGCAGTACACGGAGAAGATCATACTTTGGAAAGACGTATGTATACGTCCGGAGACGTTTATATACGCCGGTGGAACTTAAGAGCTTGTAGTTTTAGTATCAAAGTATAGTATTATTGAATTCAATACATGGATGTTGTATGGAGGGGGCGCAATGAAAATTATGATGGAATATTGGGTCGCAAGTATTGAAAGTTTGAGAAGCACTGCATTAAGCATGTTGACCAACTTCTCTGACTGTCCTCGGCACAGTATATATTTGTACTTCATCAAAACTTACAATAATCCTCTCAAAACAGTTTAGTTCGAGTTACATTAAAAGTAACAAATTAAGCAGTAATATTGTTGGTAAAATATATGTAATTATTAAGGCAACTTAGTAGCAATCACATATTTCAATTTCTATTTACAAAAATATAATCCTTAATTATTTACATCTTAAGAGCACATCTTAATAACACTCTTAATCCTTAATTATTACATCTTTAGATTAAAATATTATTTTAATCTAAAACGAGCTTATTATTTTGTTTAAATCTAGAATGTTCTTTTAGTTTACTTTCTAATTAGCTCAACATTTTATGCTTGTTTAAAAAAAAAGGAAAACCATTTAAGATATTTTATATTTTCTTTTTGCTTTTCATATGTTTCTATTAAATATTTATTTTCATTTGTTATTTCTTTTACTGGTTCACTTTTTTCTGCATACTTTCATAAGATGTGGTGCAACAAGTTAAAATTTCGTATATATATATTTATATATATATATATATATACTGTTTTTGAGTATTAATAACTTTACATTATAATTTTCTCATTCCGCCGTTTTTTTATTACTCTAATTTTTTGGGAAATTTCGGTGTTTCTTAGAAATATTTTTTTATTATTTTTAATATTTAAATATTTTTTTGTTATGAGTATTAATGTATGATAACGGTTCCAATCAGGACACGGAATTTGCATTTCTTAGTTCTTATATTGTTTTCAAGAAATACTGTTTTATTTAAATATTTATTTTATTTTTCTGTGTTAGGTGAAATTATTTTAACAGAAGGAATTTCTAGAAAAAAAAATTGGTACTCGGTGTCGGAAACATAATAACTATACTATAGATTTACTATATCTTCTATTCATTGCAGCTAAACAAACAGTAACAAACAACTGCTTATAAACAAACAGAAAGAAAGATAGGCTAGTCTTAAAACTATGTCTTGCATCCTACGACTTTAGTTCTTGTAGCTAAGAATTTGAAATGAGTCTGTTATACTTTTAATCTATAATATATTGTTAAATATCTACTTATTGCTTATTGATGTGCTCTGTTTGTTTCATGAGCAAGATAGCCTAGTAGTAAAGGTAGCGGACACATGGGTGACTTATCTTGAATTTGAGTCTAGGGCTGCTGAGGCTGCAACGTTCACCACTTGATGTAGTGTGGCAGTTAGTAAATGGATACCAATAGCCCTCTTACAGCCTTTATGACGATAATATAATTCTTTCTCAATTTCCCTACACACATATATATATATGTGTGTGTATGTGTGTGTGTGTGTGTACCAGTTGGTTATAATTAAGCTTACCTATAAACGGCATCCTATATCGCAAATGGATGAAATGCAACGAAATTTTGTACGTAGGTTATACACGAGATGCAGTCAAGGAATATCGAAAAAAAATAATTCTAAAATGTCCACCAGAAGGCGCTTAGCTCAATAAACAACCAAAATAGAATACAGTAACAATATTATCAATCTAGAACAAGAATGATGAGTAATAAAATGCAAAATCTGGAAACGCTGTCAGTTGTAGGAAAAAAATGTCGAGATTTGCACGTTTGGGAAGAAGTGCAAGCTTTATGCAAAACAGGTTAGTTTTTGTTAGTTTGTACCTATTTCCTCAAAGAAGAATAGCCCAAGGATGAAATCACCGTGAATCAACCTGAACACCACGCAGCAAAGATGACGAACCAATGGTACTCGTACAATACTTGCACGTCACACAATGTTTTAGGCGATCCTCCGATCAAAACGGTTTGCATTTTAGTTTAAAATAACAACGTTCACTATGAAGTATTTAAACGTGAGTAATTGGTGGAGGTGTGGAGAGAGCAAATGCTTTTGTTAAATTATTCCCTTAGTTACGTCACGGACTACGACTGCTGATGATGCGAAGTTTGTTTTTGCATGGCATAGTAAATCTCATTGACATAAATGTATTTTAAAGTTTATTTGTGTTATATTTGCGTTTGTAACATGGCTAATTCAGCAAAAAAAACAAAAACAATAAGTACAATATAGAAAGTGTAACAGAGAATTTCAAATTTGGTAGAGTGAGAGAAACATGGCACGATTAATAAAGGTAAGAAAGTGGTGAGTGTTTGAAAGTTCTGGAACAGTTGTATGTAGAACATCGTCAGTAAAACGAATTCCAGACACATTCAACTGTTTGAAGAAGCTGGGTCATGCTATTTTAATCATAACTTCAATTCAGCAGCGTGCATTCTTCTAAAAGTAACATCTTACAATCTTAACATGTAACTGTTTCATATAATCTGCAACAACAGAAGTTACACTAATGTTACTTTAATTTGAATTACACGTATAACTAAAACATTACTAAAGTACAATGCAAAATGTATTTTTTAAGTTGTTAGTATTTAGTTTTATTATTTTTCCAATAGTCACAAATCAAAATTATTTGACGGCACGTCTGTGCCCCATTAAACATTTCTTTGGAAAAAAATGACACGCTCCTCATGGCCATTTCAAGGCCATGACAGATGAACAGTCATTTAGTTGAGAAAACTGACCTTGAATGAAAGACATTGCGGCTTGCCCCTATCAAGCAGCTCATGGATTTGGTGGATCATGTATGGGAAGAAGCGCATTATGTCTTCTGAGTATTTTTCAGAAGGTTTTGTAAGAATAGCATATATATCGAGAAACTGCATTCGTGCTCCTGCCCCCAAACTCTGATGTGTGTGATTGTGCGCCAACAGCTATCTTGATGTCATCAACAAAAACCGGTGTTACAAGTTTACAGCCTCTTCTCAAGGTTGAACTCCTAATTTCCCTACCTCGAATCTCTTAATAATTGTCCGGATGGCTTTAGTGGACATTAGACCACGCAGTAGGTTCTTTCTACGATGAATTTCAGGAACTGCAGAAGCATTCCCCTTGTTTTCGTATAACAGTTTAAATAATACCACACGTTCAACTAAAGAGACCCTTATTAGCACACCCGGAGACATCGACTTAAACATGATAACGTCTACAAACGTTTTCAAGCAATGCTTTATGCAAAAATAATGTTATGCATAAAACTTCCTCTTCTTCCCAAGTATTTAAATCTCCACACTTTCTTCCTACAAATGACAGCTTTTCCCAGTTTTACATTTTATTACTCATCATTCTTCTGGATTGTTATATTTTTTACTGTAGTCCGTTTGGGTCGTTTATTGAGTTAAATTTTGTTTTTTTCCCCAAATGCGCCCTCTGGTGGACATTTTGGAACATTTTTTTTTCTTCCTTTTCTTCCAAAACTACGAGAACACATCTTATGCTTAGCCCAGAAACAAAACTTCATTGCATTTCATTTACCCGTTTGTGCTTTAGGATGCCGTTTATAGGGGAAATTTATAAAAGAAAACCACAGGGCATATATATATATACAATTACAATATTAAGGATATCACATAAATTATTCTTCTGAAAAAATATAAATCACGAAAAAAAAATCATAAATAATACATTTTCAAAATACTTATAGCTAGTTTTCACTGCTAAAATCATTTAAATTTATTAAATATTAAAATAAGTATTAAGGAAAATTATTAACAAAACAAATTAAATTTCATAAAATACATTTATAAATAAATTCATCATTTATATTGTATTTAGCATACTGTTTTTCTACTTCATTTCTAAATATCTTTTAATTAGGACATTATAATACTTTAATAAATATTTCCTTGAATATTGTTAACAAAACTATTGTAATGTTGATAACATTTTAAAATCAAAATCAAAATAGCTTGCATTAATTATATAAGCAATTCCCTTCTACAGGATATTAAATGTTCGTTTTTTGAATTTCTTTCCTAGATATAAGCTTCTTGTTGAAGTCAATGAGAGCTAATGCCACACGATGGAATAAAAAAAAATGATTCATATACATATTTTTAAAATATTTTCTTAAGAATACCTCAATCCAACAAATAGATTTTTTTCTGTTTTTTTGCATGTAAAACAAATATATTAATTTGTGAAAGAAATATAATGTCTTTATTAGATGTAACAGTCCTATGAACTAAATCACTAAATCATAAAATTACTGAATACAAATTCATCATTTCACGAATTAATTGTGATGTAAACTTTGAAGTAACAATAACCCATCAATTCAACGTACATATGCTTTTTTACTTCATGTAAAACTAATGTTTCAAAATTAGGTCCCTCATCATATGTTCAAATCCCGGGAAAAACATTTATCATGTGCCATATGTATTTTTGTTGCGTCGTTTACAAAGATTTGCTTCATTTTTTTACTTAGGACTCATAACTATTTTTTGATTCGATATTTATTGAAACAGTATAAGTTTCTAATATTAATGACCTCCTAAAGCTAGTGTTTTTCTAGAATAATTTCCCTTTTTCTTTTTTTCCTTTCGCTTGGATCTATTACTCTCTGGAGATAAAAAGAACGAATAAAAAAGATGCAGGGGAAAAAAAAGCCTGGGACTGGAAGGAGTGGAAATAATATTTATTCTCTTCATATAACCGTCATATATGTCCCGTATAACATGTTCCTCAGGGCATCTTATTGGTAACAAAGTCCCAACAAAGCTATTTGTAATTACGGAGTCAATAACAAAGATGTATAAACTGATAGGAAAACTGTATACTTCTGCTTTGATTAATCCATACTTAATGTCTTCTTCTAAAGAGAGTTATAATATATTTCTCGTATTATATGAAATGCGAAATATTTTCTTTCCGTTTTAAACTATCTATTTAATTTAATACCAGAATATAAATCAAGAGCATTTTTCTAAAGGATAATAATATTTCTAATATAATTCTCAGTGGGACAATTACTGGGAAAAATAAAAGTTTTTACTTTTTTATGATGGTTATTTCCATAATAAACTCGTACTTTTTTTTAGATAAATCAAATTTTTTTTGAAAGTTTGAATATATGTATTGAGACTGTATCCATTATTTTACTTTCTGCAATCAATGCTACGCTTTACAAATCGAATTACTATATTGAGCGGCAAATTACTTTAAAATAATTGAAATTGAGCTTTCACATCCAACATTAAGAAAAGCCTAGATTTTCAAATCAATACACTTTCCTTTTACTTCGAAAGGAAACTCATAAAAATACGTATTACAAGAATATCAAAGGGAGTATTAAAGTGCTTGAATTTCAATTATATCTTGACACTTATAAAAACAAATAGAAAACTTAAGTAAAGTTTGGCAAGATTAAAAATATATGAGTATTATGTATGTGTGTGATTGACTAAAATATAAAGTAACTGGTCGAAATTAAATCCATGTACGCAGTGTTTATATTTCTGGCTACCATTGAATAGCTTCCGGCTCAAAACTTACTATAGTTAAGAAAACTCAGTTATTTTATAGTGAAAAGCATCTTGATTTTGATATGGAAACTAATAAATTTATAACTATAATATAAATTATCTTTGTGTATAATTTTACTTCGTTTTTTTGTTTTCTTCTCATCTTAAATAGCGTTACCTTATAATAACATTCAAGAAAATAAAAAAAAATCAAATGTTGTTCTTAATTGCGTTTCTATCTAATAAAAATATAAATGAATTACTATATATTGATGAAAATAAAATATTTTTCAAGTAATGGAAATTTGTAACGCAAGATAGGAATCAAGAAATCTTAAAGCTAAGATATTTTACTGAAGCATGATTTTTAATTTTTTTTTCACTAAAAATAGTTCCTAATTTTATGTCATAATAAAGGGGCTTTTCTATCTCAATGCTTTTAAATGAAGAGTAAATCGTTGATTTTATAAGCTTTTAATCTTTTTTTTATGCTTATGCTTATGTTTTATTCAGAATTTTCCTCTTTAATCAAGTTCTATATAATGCTACTAAAATGTGGTGAAATTTACAAAAGAAAATAAAGCAAAATAAATGTTGTTTTTTTCTCTACATTACACATTTTATATTTTCATTTTATAATGTATCATAATATTTAAAAAAATTAGTTTGCTATGAATTTCATTTTAGAATACTCTTCATTGTTAAGATTTTGAAAGCTCGGATACACATTTAAACCGATTTTTCTTACAAACATATTATGAACGTTGCATAAAAAATCTGAAAATTTCATCTAAAATAATTAAGATTTAATAGTTTAAATTCGAAGTAAAAGGCTGGCAAAAATAAATCTGATCATCATAAATATTTTATCAGGTTATTTAATCACAGATAAATGGATAGAATATACAAAAACAACTCATTATATTGTTCCATATACTATTGTGCAATATTTTTTCATTGTTTGGTCTCCAAAAAATTCATTTTGTTTAAATATTTTTTATAAATATATGCTGTAAATAATTTAATGTTTATGAGGCATTTATTGTTTATTATGAGCTGTTTGAGTATCTTTAATTTTGTGCCAATATTTGAGCAAAACAAATGCAAGTGTTTATGTAGTTATACATGAGTATTAAAATTTTAATCTTACCTCGCATGTAATATTAATTGAATTTAAAGCAGTACAGGCAAAAGAAAAACAAATTTTTTTCTATACATTGTCACCCAGCTGTTACTTAAATGTTAAACATTCCAAGATGCCTCAAAAGCATTTTGGAATTAACATGTACACAAATAAATGATTTTTAAGCATCATGCATGCTAATTAATTTTTATACAGAATGTATAGGATTTTATTCGTTCGGTAAGTTGCCCATAAAGAAAATATATGCATGAGTGTGCTTATAAAAGTTAATAATGAATTTTGAAAAATATTTTTTTGGGGGGAAAGCTTAAAGAATTGCTTAATGTGTCGTTGGAATATAAACACGTTTCTTGGCTTAAACAGAATTTTTGTTCAAAAAATAAGGATTTTCCCGCTTTTGTTAATTAAAATTTTTTTTGTTTTTCTTTAAAGTGTTCTATTAAATGAGGAAATACCATTTATTCGTTGCAAAATATGAGATACAACGAAGTGTAAATTCCCTGCTTTATTAAAATATCAGGAAATTGCTTGACGTATGTTTATTTTATAGCGACTTTCCATTACATTATGTCGAAACAATTTTCAGTATCCTAGCAATCAGCTTGTAAATAATAATTGGATGATTAAATTATTATTTACAAACTGATAGTTTAAAGATTGGAAATTGAAAACAAGATAATTGCAATCAATGAATATACAGAGAGTTGTTACATCATATTAATTGCAAAGAAGTAAAGTTAAGAAAATAATTAAAAGAAAAAGAATCATGATTGCATGCAAAATCCATCAAGATGGCATACAAAAATAAATTTAATATAAAATGACAGTACATACCAGAATTAGTATTATATTTATGTGGAAAACAATTAAATTTAAAGTGCTTATCTTGTTCATTTTAATCAGTCTGATATTAAAATAAAAATGATTGAACCTGTACAAAATCAGATTTACTTACTTTTACGTGAAGAAATAGCTGTTCTAAAATCCCTAATTTCAAAATTCGAGAAAATATGTACAATTAAAAAAATAATAATAAATCGAGTATTCGGAAGTAATTTCTTTGAATAAAATAAATTGCTATGGATACTAATAAAAAAATATCCGTATTATTTAAAAGTTTCGAAAATTAAGTAAACAAAAATCTAATTTACTTGATATATTTTAACTTGTGAATCATTTGCAGTTCGTAATCTAAATTTAGGCTTTGTCAAATTTCTTTATATAAATTTAAAAATAGAAAAACACATTATACAAATCTACAAAAAATATGCTAATATTTTTTATTACACTAAATCATATTATTAATTAAACATAGCAAATAAATAAAATATTATAAGAAAATGAATAAATTGATCGAAAACACACACAAAGAAGGGGGGGGGATACTAAAGGATAAAAAAAAATGGTAAGCAGTCCCTTCCATTATGTATGTTTATAATTCTAGATTTTTACTGTGATATCTGAAAAATATCATTCAACAGCAAATTGATTACCATAAATTATTCAATTTTCCAACATCAAAAACATTTTTTTTCTAGAATCTAAGGTACGGTAATTTATGCTTTTTATTCCAATAATTTACTTTCATTGAACGGAAATATCTTTCAAATTAGGAAGATTTTGTATAGAAAAGGGATGGATTTCAGTGTTAGATTTATAAAATGAGTAAGTTTTGTAGAAAAATGTGAATAAATCACAGAAAAAGGTAGTACAATATAATTTATTGGATTCTAGGAAGAACAGTTTTGTAAATGAATGTTATGTTTTCAAATGATTCGAAAGTAAACAGAACACGCAAAAGTTAATAAATAATTATAAAGTATATGTTATATAACATGTACTAAGGAAAAAATCAATTTTATTTTGCTTACTTGTGGAAGCATTTTTTAGAAAGAATGAGTGATTTAATAAATCTATGTAGGCCCTAAATTTAACAGTCCACATCAAAAATTTGAAAGTAATATGTTCCAATTTATGAAATGCTTTACTGGTGTTATACAGTTATTACCTTTTAAATATTGTATATTTTAAATCTTTTATTTCATAAATTGGCGCAAATTTAGTAGTGGCAGCAATTTCTTAAAACAAAATCGTCAGTTGTTGATTTAAACAGAAAAAGCCATTGTAATACAAATATCTGCTGTAACTCACTAATAAATTCAAGTAAATAGATATATAGAAAAGGACAAAAATAGTTTTAAATTTATATTGATATGAGGCTCTAAGTTTTGTACTTTTCGAAACAGAATATATGTGCCAAATTAATCAAACAAGAAAATAAAGCAAATTCTCTACAATTATTTTAAAATCATAAATGTTTTATATGACTTCAATCAATAGTTCAAATAATGTCATAAAAACATTAACTTAATTGTGATTGTGAAAGGTTTCATTTACGATATTGTTTAATTTATATATTTCTGCATTTCTACTCTTATTTAATTAATGTACCGCTTTGTAAATTAAAATATGATTTTTTATTTGTATTGTTAACCCGCGATCACTCGCGCGGGGTGTTCTGTACACCCCAGCAACAAGAAATTCCTCCCAGGATTCTAAAAAGAATGCGCGGAACCACGATTTTTTCTGTAGCTGCATATATTAGGTCATTGAACCTTCAGGCGTGATACAATCCATCTTTGTCGATAGATTGGAATGTAATGACCTTCAAAAGTTTATCTGGGGGGCTGAAAACTCCCGCGAGAAGTTGAGCATATGTATACAGTCTGCTCTGAATGTTTGGAAAATGATTAAAATATTATTTTTCTACTTTCTACTATCATTATCTCATTAATTTAAAAGTATATTTATTACTGGTATATACGTTTTACTGGTTTATAAAAATTATAAAATTATGCGTTTTAAAATGAAAATTTTGTATGTTAAGTTTAAATTAATGTTATTCTCATTTATATGCAATAAATTTAATAATTTTATTTGTATAATACAAAAAAAAATCTTGCTCTTTATAAATGTGTATCATAATGCCTTAATTTTATTTTTATATTTAAATACACGTGTTAAAAGTTTGGGGTGTTCTCTACACCCCGCGAGTAACGACGGTAGCAAAAACACGCGCGAGTGACCGCGGGTTAAATAAGCTTAAACCAATTTACATGAAAACTGCCACTAACTTATCAAAAATAGAAGAAAAATATAAGATTATTGTATCTATGTTTCTACAATATTTGCTTATATTTGCAAGGAAGTATGAAATAAATGCTATAATTTCTTAAAAGCAACTGTTATAAATTACTCTTCTACAAATTTAATAATTATTAGATATTCTGCTGATAAATAAGCTTAAAATCATCAAATATATTTACATTTATAGTATTAAACACATTATTTGATACCCAGGACTACCCAAAAAATATAGAAAATTAGCATTCTGATTAAAAGTAATTCAAAGAACGGTACGCTGAATTTTGAATAATACTCGTAACTCAATAATGTCTTTTCAATGGATTGTAGAATCATCCTGATCTATGATAAACAAAGCAATTTGCCTGGGAACAGAGTCAATACGAGATACGGATGCTCCTTCTGAGTAATGGTTTACCATTAATCGCTGCCCACTGTCACAATTTTACTTCTGAAAGTGCCTTGGAAGTACATATATGTGGTGACTCTAACAACGTTACAGAGTAGTTCAATTCATGAATATATATATACCGTAAAATCTGGAGTATAACGTGCACTTTTAACACAAAAATTAGGATCGAAATTTACGGGTGCGCGTTATACACCGGTTGATAACTTCAAACAAAAACAAAAAAAAGAGACGTGCATAAAAAAACTTAGACTTCTACAAAGATTGGAATACTGTTTATTTAAATGAAATGCCATACCTTATGAACTTAAAAGTTGTTTTTCCATAAATATACTGATTTTTTTTTTCAAAATCCTGGGGTAATACCTCGAATAAATCGCACTGAAACATAATAGTATTGCTAACGTGCATTGCAGGTTCCTTCGTAAAAAAAGGACATGAAAGTTATACGGTGAATATACCTTAAAATTATATATAAAAAATGCTGCTTGAAAGTATAGGTGCATATTATACACTGGTGCACGTTATACACTGGATTTTTTGGTATAAATATATAACTAAGAAAGAAATGAAAATGTTAGCAATGCATGAAGAAAAAAATATCTAACTATAAATCTTCCTTAATCTTTGCGAATCGCACAATTTATATCTTAACGATGTACAGTAGTTGTTTCATCTTTCGTTAGTATTGCTTATTTATTTTTTTTTCTTCTAAAATTGATTTTACAAGGGGATATATCCATTGATTATTTTTTTTGTTCAAATTCATGAAATAAGAAAAAATTCCGATAATGGTTCTACCCACCTTAAGCTCAAAAAATGTATCGATTTTTTTTTTTTTTTTGAAACCGAAGTACAAGTAAAAGGTCTTTATGGTTTAATTTCTTTTCTATCAGATACATTTCTTGTTACTTGTTTGCATGATCTGACACTTTAAACTTCATGATATTAGCACTAACTAATAATTACACTAATATAACAGAACCTATTTTTTTTGGATACAATTTGTTTTTCTTTTGCAGCATAGTCAGAAAATTTAAGGGTCCATGAATGATAATTCTTTTTTTAAGTTTTGATATTACTTCACGTTTCTACTAAAAAATACTTTATTACTCAAGAAACTAGTTTGAAATGATTACTTAACATATAATTCACCACAGTAATGTGAGAGAAAATTTTGTGTAGTCCATTTATAAAACTGTTTTTCTTTGTAAAATTACTTCAAATCATGTATCTCTGGACATATTTATTTATATACAAATACGAAAAAAAAAAAAACGATCACGGATACTGCACACAGCAAGTCTGACCCAAAAGCACACAGCACCAGGTTAGCTAGAGAACCCCGTAGAAGGAATGCGTGGGAGTGAAGCGGGAAAACTGCGCGTGGGTGGCTCACACAGTTATCCTTCCACCAGAAAAAATAGTTCACTCTCTTCACCCCAACAAAAACATTTCTCAGAATGAACTGTTTCAGGGAAATCTGAAAAAGCCTCTGCGTTACTGATTGCAAGCTGTTATTCCATTTTGAATTTTCTATTACTATTGTTTAAGGTGTCCGAACCCGTTGAAAATGACCAAATTCGATCAAGACAGATAGTTTTTTTGTTTTTTACTTTATTGAATAGAGATGTCTTTTGGCTTCATAAAACATACCTTGTTTTGTTTCTACGCTTCTTAGAGGTCAAGTTACAATAAATTTTATAAAGTTAGAAAAACTGAAAGCAGGTCTTTGGTCTACCAGAATTGGGGATTTAAATTGTTAAAAATCTATCATGATGGGCAAGTTGGATAACTCAAAATGTTACAAATGTATTTCTCAAAAGCTTTATGAACCTGATATTTACGTTATTTTCTAGAGAATGCACTAAAATATTTTTTTTTATTGTATGAATACTTTTTGAGCTATGGCATGTTATTTAAATAATGCTCTCATAAAGAATGACCCATTTCTTAAAATGTTTACTAGATCACCTCTACAATTTTAAAATTTTATAAAAAAAATTAAAATTATCGTACGTTTTCTATATAAATGCATCTTTTTTTTTTATTTGTTTTAAAAATAATTTTACTAATATAAGTTTATTACTTTTTTTCTATAATTGCTTTGAAGTTTTTCAAAAATATTGCTAAAATTTCCCTTACAATTCTGATTTTTGCAAATTTTAAGCAATTTATTGTAAATATTGTTAGTTTAATATTAGTATTTGTTTAATATTAATAATCATTTATAATTTTTAAATATGCTATTCTGTCAAAAAGTTCTCCGAACGTGTTCGGGTACCTTGCGATTATTATTGTGCTAATGATACTACTATTCAATAATATATTTACTATTAATATACAGTGTGATTTTTTACTATTACAAATATTTATTATTATTACTATGATTTATACTAATTTCCAATATTTAATATTGTTATTTGTTATAAGTTTTATTACGCACACATTGCTCATGTTGATAAATAAAGGCAAGTTTTTTCTTTCTTTTTAATTTACTACAATCATATTATAGAGAATGAGAAATCACATACCTAAATCGAACAAAAAGACATCAGTGTATGTAAAATATGTCTTAAATAAATTGTATAGAATTCTCTTAAGCTTTGGTCTTTTCTATTAATCAATGAGATCTATAATTATTGTTTGATATGAGAATCTTTCTCTGTAATAGAACTATTATATGTTTAGTTTCAAAATCTTTTACTATTTATGTGTTGTCAATGAATACCATTTAAGTGTATTTGAAATAATTATAGAGATGAGGGAGATTTGGTTTTCAAAATGAGATCATGCTTTTCTCAGAATCTGGAAGTTCGATAGAAGCTTCCATATTTCGATAAAAAATCATTATAAGAAGATATATAGTTATTGGATTCTTAATAGTGTTTGAATTTGCATAGACGAAATTGAAAATGTCCGATAAAAAGTAAACATACATTTATTTGGATAAGGTTTTATAGCTTATTTGGCTGATATTTCATATTTACTATTAAAATAACAATGTTGAAATTAGAATATATATATATATATATATATATATATATATATATATATTTTTATATCTTTCTCACCACCTGACTGAAACGCGATTGCATCGGCAAAATGCTGGTGTAATGTAAGCTTCCTTATTATCTGGGGGCTATTTTAGTACTCTTATATAGCTGAAGAGTTTTCTTTTTTATGTGTACATTTTTTATTGTGATAATTTTTCCCATTCTAAGTAAAAATAGACAAACTTTGATTATTATCATGCAAGTTTTTTTTACATGCTACTTTCGCCAAAATTATGCAATTACCGTTTTTGCTGAAATCTAAGCCGCCATCGATTCTAAGCCGCACCCCAAATTCTCAAAATGTTTCTGTGAAAAAATGTTGTCTTCGATTCTAAGTCACACCTCTAATTTTCTACACTATTTGTGAAAAAAATAAAAAATCGTGTAAAAAGTTCATCGACATCCGGTACTTAAGAAAAAAAAGCTTAAATGAGAAGTAATTAATATATTTATTCCCCAACAGTAAAAACTTTCAAATGCGTACATGAACCTATAATTACTTTAACCATCGATATCATGTTCCGAGTATATTTGTCATTTCCATTGACACAGCTGACTTCGGAGTGCGAGCTTCGCCATTTCCCCCCACGATGTCGTATTTTGTGCCATCCAATGTATTTGTTATGCAACATTTTTTTTTTTTTGAAAGAATGCTTTAACAGTGTTTTGTTAGCAATTTTCCAAGCACTTGCCTTTCTTCGATGGCTTTTCTTGCCTTGCACTGTGGCATTTGTACTGTAACTTGCAATACTTTAAATCAAACACCCCGTGGAAATTAAGCAACACTATCATTTAGTTGAAAATATGTTCTATTTTTTGTTCCAGTGAAAGCCTTCAACACATTAACAAGCAAAAATCATATTTTTTGTACGTCGTCGACTTATATTTGTTTCATCCGAGTCAAATTCTCAGTGGTCACTGCCTTCATTGCATATCTTTTCCTACTTGTGTCAAAGTAAACTAGTCTTGATGCTATTAACCCGCGATCACTCGCGCGGGGTGTTCTGCCCACCCCAGCAACAAGAAATTCCTCCCAGGATTCTAAAAAGAATGCGCAGAACCACGATTTTTTCTGTAGCTGCATATATAAGGTCATTGAACCTTCAGGCCTGATGCAATCCCTCTTTGTCAAACAATTGGAATGTAATGACGTTCAAAAGTTTATCTGGGGGCTGAAAACTCCCGCGAGACGTTGAGTATTTGTATACAGTCTGCTCTGAATGTTTGGAAAACGATTAAAATATTATTTTTTCTACTTTCTACTATCATTATTTCATTAATTATAAAGTATATTTATTACTGGTATATACGTTTTACTGGTTTATGAAAAAATATAAAATTATGTGTTTTAAAATGAAAGTTTTGAATGTTTCGTTTAAATTAATGTGTTAGTCTCATTTGTATGCAATAAATTTAATAATTTTATTTGTATAATACAAAAAATACCATGTACTTTTTAAATATGTATTATAAAGACTTAATTTTATTTTCATAATTAAATACAAGTGTTCAAAGTTTGGGGTGTTCTCTACACCCCGCGAGTAACGACGGTAGCAAAAACAGGCGCGAGTGACCGCGGGTTAACGATACCTGTGATATTTAGGTAATTAAAAAATAGCATATACGGAAAAAAAATTTCTGAATACTAGCAGTCAACGATATTTAAGATAGACTTACTACTGAAGATGAATTGTGGAATGGAATGAGTCATTGATGTAAGTGGCCAGAATGCACAGTTACATTTTATCCTTTTGAAAGAAGCTGAAACTCTCTTTTCTTCATCCAACAAATGTTTTACCTTCGATTCTAAGACGCACCATATTTTCATTACAGTTACATGAATACTGGAAAATAGTGTGGCTTAGATTCGAGTAATAACAGTAATACAGAAAAAAAAAAGAAATACAACAAAGTCTTGTTTTTTAATCGAAAATTTATACATAGATTAATTACATTTTTTGTAAAATGTTCTAATGATGTATGTTAATATAGAATTACATAATTCAACTATTCAAAATATTTGCATAACGTTGTTTTTTTATTTCGAACGATTTAAGTTCATAAATTGTAAATATATTTTTTTTCTTTTCACAATGTTTAATTGTATTGACCTTTGTTGTATTGTACTTGTGTTCCATGATGTACTTTATATCGAGCATGAATTTAAAATAAAATAAAAAAATAAATAAAAAAGAAAATATTATCAAAAACTTTGGATTATAATTAAAATGAGAATGAGCATTTACTAAATAAATTAAAATATATCCGAAACAATTTAAGAAATTTATAAAAGTTATCATATTATAGGAACTATATTTAAATTCTACAAATACTGCTTCATAATTATATCTAAAATACTTTTGCTTACAAGATTTATCTAGGTTATCACGAGCCAAGCGAGGTTTAGCAAGTAATATTTTTTTTTGAAGGAAATTATCAAAGTGGTATAAAATAAAGACAAATATTGCTTACTTTTTTCAAATATTTGTTTCCGAAGTTGTTTTTGTTCCTAGATATCCTAGATGTTTATTTAACATACTTTTTTTCTGTGTGTCTCTGTCAAAATATATAAAAACTTAATATTCAATGAAAATGAGAATGTTTACATTTATTTTATCGTAAAGGAGAATATTTACTGAGATAATTATTTAAACAACTATTATCAGTAAATGTAATAAACAGTCTCCATGTAATAAAATGGATTAATTAAAAAAAACCATTAGCAGAAAACATAATATTTAAAATCTGCACAGTAAAAAAAACAAAAGCGAATTTACTGTTACTAGTCTTGGAACTGTTGAAGTCGTAAAAATGAATACTTAAATAGAACCAAAATTAACAGCCTTGAGTGAAATAAAAGTAAAACATACTACGATACATTTAAATTATTATTATATTAATTTTAATTATACCTAAGAAAATGCGTCTCATGAAATTTAAAGTTTTTTATTTTACGAAAAACTTACACAGACCATTAAATGAGAATTAAAACATGAACTTATTTTTACTACTTAAACTTCTTATATTTTACGTTCTCTAGATTAGAAATTGTTAGATTTTCGAAATATATTTCATTTTCTTAAGATATGCATGAAATAAATACGTTAAAATTAAGTGAAGCATATGCCGGCTATTAACCTAGCACTTAACGCACAGGGTACGTCATACCCACCACCTAACTTTTTTCAAGACTCCTTCTAAACCTTTTTCGGAAAATGAATAATTTCTCATGTAGCTGACTTTAAGATCATATCCTTTGAGAGGCCTTAGCTTGTAGACGAATTCTAAACGTAATGTTTTGGATACCGCCTTTTCGGGTATGTCATACCCTGCTCGTGAATCGCCAGTACAGTTCGAAGTGCTTGAGCACGCTTTAAAATCTTATTTATGCAATGACACATGATTGTAGTTATGTTGATGAGGAAATGTGATGTTTAAATCATTTAATAAATACAGTATTTAATAGATATTGTACAACAGTATTTTCGGATAAAGAAAGTCTCTTTGCGGGTATGATGATGAAGAATGGAATGATGAAGAGTATATAATAGTAAGTATATTACTCCTCTACTGAAATATATACAGATAATTTAACTGAGGGAGCAATTATCTCATCCTTGATAAAATAACCACATCATATTCAATGACTAGAAAATGTAATCGTTAGCCTATGACAATACTTTTTTGTGTGTTGTTGAACGTTGCGACAATAAATGTGCAAATAATTTTGTTTAGTCAGAAGCCACCTACTAAACATCGAACCAGATACTGATTTTTTAAGTGTTTTGGATTTAGATTTACAGAAGTACAGTGGTACCTCGACATACGAGTGCCCCAACATACGAGTTTTTCGAGATACGAGCCGACGAGGAAGTGATTTTTTGCTTTTAGTTACGAGCGAAATTCGAGATACGAGTCCGGTTCGGTTCGGTTCGGTAGTAACACGCAGTCGCGCCATCACAATCAGTTAGCAGCGTGCTTCCGCTGTGATAAGTTGTGTAGTTGTGTTCGCGTTTTGTGTTGCGTTTACATTTACAGTTGTACTTCATTTATTTTTATAACCATGGATCGGAAGAAAGTTTGTAAAAAGTCAAGTGCTAAGAAAAAGATGATGAGTATTGAATTAACAGTTCGCACACACAGTTCGTGGAAAAAAAAGCACCCAGAAAAAGTTGCAACAGGTCGTGCATCTGACCTTTTTAATGACACTTGCCTAACTCATTTCCGGAACATTCTGAGAGTCAGGAAGTAACAAACCTCCTTGGACATGTTTTTTTCTAAACGGCCTACAGGTGAAAGCGTGAAAAATGTAGCGAAAAAGGCAAATACCAGTGAGGATATCTAATTTATTTCTTTACATTTTCTTTTTTTTTTTGTTTTTGTGCAATAAATATTTGATATTTATAAATACGTTTTTATTATTCAAAACCACGTAACAAAAATAACTGGGGTGACATTTTGGAGGTTGGAACGGATTAATGGTAGTTCAATTGTTTTGTATGGGGAAATTTGCTTCAAGATACGAGTAATTCAAGATACGAGCAAGGTTGCGGAACGAATTAAACTCGTATGTCGAGGTACCACTGTATATGAAAGATCTAGACTTGAGAAAGAAATGCTTCTAAGAAATTTTTAAAAAAATTACGATCCAATGAAAACATCACATTCACTCACGATAAAGACTAAAGCAGGGTTTAAACAATGCACTGAATGTCTTAGTAAAAAGAACAGAAAAACTAACTTTACGTGTGAAAAGTGTAATAAACATATTGTATTTCCTTTTTTATTCTGCCTTTTTCATCTTTGTATGTAAATTTTACGGGTAAAAACAGAATGTAAGCACACTTGGGTTTGAGGTACCCTGCACATGAATTTTAGTTCGTTTTTTTTTTTTTTTTGCATGTGAAGTGCCGGATTAAAATGATTTTCACAAAAAAAATTCCCAAATGTCCTCATTAACTGAATGGGACAGTTAACAATTCAAATTTTATAAAGAATAATACAGAAATATAACTAGAGAAGAAATTCTCACATTTCTTACACGATACACTGAAACAGCAGATCTTCTAGTTCACGAAATTTAATTTGCTGCCCCTTATAACCTACCGAGAATAAAACATTTACTTGTAAGAATTTCGTTACAAATATTTAACTAAAAACATATCTACGCTTTGTTCTCCATCTGAAATTTCCATAATCATTTAAGGGATTAAATCAAAGATACAAACTTTTCTTTTATCACAAACTGCTAAAATTATAAGTATTTATTTACGGTAAGGATATTTCTGCTTGATGCATAAGATATGTAATTAATTTCTTCTGAAATGATACATATATACGCGTGCACGCACAGGCACACAGACGCACATTTATTCATAAGACAGCAATGGCTTTACACCAGTTTATTTGTAAATAATGCAGGCAAATTCATTCATAAAAAATAAATGCGTAATAGTGATAAATGCTTTTTCAAATTTCCCGTGAAACATTTTTTCTCGTCAACAAAGATATATAGGTATATCAAGTCGATTTATACTTCAAAAGTGATATGTTCTAGATTCATAAGCCACGGAGTATTGATTTACTGATCTAAAGTCGTAGCAATACTAAAAATTGACAAAGAGTGAGGGAAGAAAAACATGTTGTGAGAAAAACGTCCCGGTTTTTGCTGTTATATTTCTTTTTCTTGAAAAAAATTTTCAATTGGCGATGTGCCCAATTTTGAAAGTGTTTGCACTCTGTCAAAGCATTAGCCTCAATCTGTTGTGACCTTAGCTTCCTATACAAACCTAAAATAACTCACAAAATATTAAATATGAAGTATTAAAGAAATAAAAAACATTTAAAAGGAGTTTAATTTCGGTATCTATGCAATTTATATAGGTTTACTATATGACAAAAAATGAGGGTAATATTGGACATAAGAAATAAAAATATGAAACTCAAACTAAAAATTGAATGCATATCAGACTTGTTTGATGACCGAAATGACAGAATTTGCACATTGATTATAAGGAAATAATTATTTTATACTGTTTTCAATCATTATACATACACACACTGAGATAATTATGTGTAAATTAATTTTTCATTTCTGTTAACGCATATGACAATCATTAAAAATATCATTAAAAATTCAATTAAAGTAAACATATATTCAAAAAAGAGTAGAAAAATTTCTTGTGATTTTAATTTTAAAAAATATACTTTGTATGGAAATGACAAATATTAATCCGCTTGTAAATCAAAATAAACTGATTAAACAAAACAAAAAAAAAATCTGTCTTTTCCAATTATGCTAATGCTATAAAATAATTACGAAATGTATCTAGATTTTACAAATTTTTATATGTAGATTTTACAACTTATCAAATAAAACAATGTATTGAACTACCGTTTTAGGCACATAAGAGTAGAAAGCAAATAAAATTATAAATAAAATCATTGTTAACCCATGTATTGATTAAAATATATCTTCTGATTGCTTTTTAAGATTTTTTTTAAACTTCATTCCTCAATTGTTCGTATATTGTTCTTTATTTTTTCATTTTCATTTTTAATTTGGTTGTAAGATGTAACTCTTTTTGGTACACATATGAGTAAAACTTAATGAATTTTTATTATAGTTATCAAGTTATATCCAAGCATTTACTTAAGGCGTTGAATAAATAAATATTGAGTAATCCGTTTTGCACAAGTTTTATTTCGAGAATGCATTTTAATTTATATTTGACTAAATCTTTCACGAAGAAAAACTTTTTTTTCTTCTTTTTTTTTATTTTCTTTATGTAAATTTCAAAATGTGTTTTTTCCTTCTTCTTTAGTTATAAATTTATAGCATATGACCAACTTTTAAATAAGTATTTTTACCAATAATAAAATTATTTTTTTCAAAATTTGGTATTAAAGTTTTAAATATACCCTATAATCTGTATTGGGTTGAATTAATTTTTGTGAAAAGAGTATGTATATGTTTATCAAATGACTCATTATAGTAATTCATACGTAAACAGGAATGAATGACAAAATTGATGCATAATGAAATGATTAGGAAGTTTGAGGCAGTGATACTATTGTCAAATTTATTTCAAAACCTGTTTGTTTTGTTTTTTTATAATTTTTCTTTCCTTATGGCTCAATACAGTCAATCGATTCTCCACTTTAATTTTTTTAAACGGGCATCGCACGCAGAGGAGTTTAACTGCCTTATTAAGTTAAATCCTCATTGTGATGGACTATCATGAACACTCAGATCAAGAATTGTTATATTTCCCAAATCTTTAATTACATCGGTCAGTTAGACTATTATGTTCATTATATTTTTATGTTATTCCAGTAATTCAGTCCATATTTCAGACATTTTGATTTATTTTCTTAGACAACACAAAATACATGTATACAGCACAAAGAACGTTACATAACTAATTCTGCGAGCTAAAAAAGATGACTCAAATGACTTGCAGCACCATCTATTCCTTTTGCATTTAATTTACAACAAGAATAATAAACTCTGTTGAGTGTGGCATACAGAATATAATGCTTTAAATTTTATTACTATTTCAATTTATTGATTATGTATTTGTATTTTCTAGTTACAATAAATGATTTTGTGTTTTATGCAAAGCATTCTATAGTTGAATATGCACAAGCTATTCAAAAGGAATTTGGAAAGCCTCTTATATTGGATCATAGAAATATTTGGAGAACACAAAGCATGCAAGTAACAATAAATAATAAGTTAGAGGAAACAAATGAAATTGATGTTAAAAAACCTATATGATGAGGGTGCAAAGCAGCGATTCACAAACTGTGGCTTAACCAATAGGGAAATGTGAAAGAGATTAGTTAAAAAAATAATATAAATTTACTGAAAGGAAGCAAAACCAAAACCTTTTTGACAATAACAGTACTCGTGGCATGTTTTTTGCAATCAGTTCCAAATTAAAAATTAGAAAGGAAAAATTAAAAGTAACTTACTTAAAATATCCATTACTTAAACATAAAAAAATAATATTAATGTTGATAATTTATATGGGTTACAATTAAGAACGTTTTGCAGCTGTAGCATCAAATTACATTATAATTGCCTTCAATACATTGCTATTTTATGGGGGTTAGGTGCATAATAAATTAGGATTGAAATTGATTCGCAAACATTGAGAGTTTGAGAAAAAACCGTGTAAAGAAAAAGGCCCCAAGAAAGATAGCAAAAAAAAAAAAAAAAACGAGGTGTGTATAATGCCAGGCATTTCTGTACCAAGCTCATGTAAATATTTATAGGAAATATCATTTTTAATAGAAAATAACACGTAGCTAATAACTAATAACAATGTAGTTACAGCTTGTATATAAAATTTACAAATAAAATATAAATTCTATCCTATTTGTTATAATCTTTTTATACGAAATCAAGACACTAATGTAAGGGAGCTTAAAATGAGAAAAAAAGGGAGAGGGAATGTAGTTATACAACAATATGCTTGATACAATAACAATTACTAATAATTTATATTGAATGAACTTTGTTGGTGATGATTCTATAAGCTTTGAGAATAAAACTTAACATTTTGGTTCGTTCCTCAACAAACTGTGGCATTTTATTAACAGGGTGAGGATGTTAATAGTGAAGAGGATTGTTTCATTTCGGAGGAAGTCCAAGTGGGATCGGAAACTAAATCGGGAAAGTTTTCTGAAACCACCAAATTCGTATGAAGGAGACAGTTTCTTTAGAAAAATACACCAGCCGCAATGATGACTACGCAGAATTATTTTAACAATGAACTGCGATGAGAGTGGTTTGCTAGAAGATGAACAAACACATACATAAATTACTTATTGGCTACATGTGGCCTCTAGTTTTCAGCTACTGGGTACAATCAACTGGAGGACTGCACAAAGTCACCCAAAAGTCACAAAACATGTGGCTGACCACTATGTGGCTTTAAATTCAAGGCACCATAGAGGTATTATTGCTAGACAGTTCTCTCAAAAACTTGCTGCTCCATCTGGGACAATAGTATCAAGATAGATGGCTGAGAGAATATTTTAAACAGTGAAAACCAGTGTCAAGACATGTCGACTATCTTGGAGACGTAAGCACCACTCATGGATAGAGCAAAATTTTCACCCGTGACATGTCCTGATTAGTGACGAATCGCTCTTCAGCACACAAAGTGATTTTCGACGAGTTTCCATCTAGAGGGAAACACTCTCATCCTGCAAATATTAGAGAAATTGATTACTCCTAACGTTTAATTAGCTAAATGTTTAATATTAATTAATCACTAGTATGATACTAATTTTTTAAATTACTGAGCACGAAAAAAGTAAAGCTACAATAAACTTACTTTGATTTTATCTTACAATAATCTATAAAAAGTGTATCAAACACACACACACGTATATATATATATATATATATATACACAAAAAAATACAAATGAAAACAAAAATAAATTTCATTTATTGGAATATTTTATTAAGCTAAATTTTTCGCCGAAAATAGTGTGTTATATTAGAAAACAAAGTAATGATAAGAGTTAATTATATATAAAAATATAACTAATTATCCGGGTAAAATATGTCGTTTTTCTTGTTTATTAATTCGTCAGAAACCACAACGATATGTCTAAAGAAAACACTGATATTTAGATATTTCGCATGAGAGAAATATTGTCATTCCATTTTTCATGTTGCGTATTTTTAAGAGTAAACATAAATAGAATTAAATAGAATACAAAATGAAACGTCAGCAAAAGATTTAACGAACTACATTTGTAATCCAACTGGATGATATTAATAAAATTACAGTGAAATATATTATATCTTAAGTCGTGTGAAACTGACACATTTAATCAGCACTGTTTTCAAATATTAAAATTAAAAGGAAACTTTTCAGTATTAATTAATATGTTCTGAAGTAATTAATATGAAATAACTGAGAGCATTTTTTGGTTAAAATGATATTCATTTTGAAAAAGTTCATATGTAATATGTTACGTCATAATATGTTATAATAAGTAATTAAATTTTTCCATTGCGAAATGTAACTGTAAGTATGCTACTTCAGTTTTCATTTAATTGTTATTTTTTTTTAAAAAATCTTAAAAAGTTTGTAACATATTATTAGCTTTGAAAGATTAAAGAATATTACAAGATTCACAGATGGAGAAAAATTTAATTTACATATATATTCCCAAAAGTAATTTTATCATTTAAAAACAATCAAAAATTTTTCTTTGATAGAATAGAACATGTGGTGAGAAAAACATATGCCACTTTACAGAAAAACACATTTTTTCTCCTTCGTATTCTATTTCAACACTTAAAGAAAACTAAAGGAATCTTACAAAAAAATACATGAAACAAATCATTTATTGTGTTCTGTAAAGGATATAAATGGAATAATTTTACTTTTATAAACCAGCACTCTTACAATTGGATTTTTAAGCAACACATAGCACTATTAAAATATTTTATTTAAATTTC
>BMAV01010999.1:93729-109609 GCA_019973955.1 Trichonephila inaurata madagascariensis
ATATATTTATAAATGTTTTAAAAAATATTTATTTAATCATGTTACTTATCGTACAACACTAAGAAGAAGTAGCTTGGTTCAGAAAGTAGTTACTTAAGTTTTGAATTATCATCTTTGAACAATTTCAATTTATCCCAAGATAAAGGTTCAAAAGGTGCACAAAATGAAAACTTTTCAAAACTTTTGCAATTATGATAAATAAAAACAATCATAAAAAAGATAAATATATTGTTTTTTCTTAATCCCTATTTCACAACATGCATACTATACTAATAAACAATGATGCAAATTTCCATTCAATTATTTCAAGAATTTTTGAGGTATCATATTTGCCGTACGATAAAATATGGAAAAATCTGTTTCAGAGAAAAACGCATTTAAAGATTTAAAATAAATTTCTTAAATAATTATTCTGCTAAAACAAACTAAAACCTCTATATAGCAAAAGAAAAACCTTTTATAAGAACATATAAATATTATATATTTGTTTCACACACAAGTTCTTTTTTTTAAAATTTTGTTACCAATTTTATATAGTCCAAAAAGTTTTTCTTAACGTTTAAATACATAGTTTTCTTAAATACAAATTAGATACATAAAAAGCACACTATAGAAAATCTTAATTACATTAAAAAATAATAATTTTTAAATGGAAAAACATGTATATATTTCCACTAAGTATCTTAGAGCTTAAGAAATAGGTAATATGAAATATATTAGTGTCTGTGGTTTTATATATCAGTAAATATTCACGAAATTAAATATATATATATATATATATATATATTGCTTATCACAAAATTAATAATAAATTACAATAAAAAGCATATATAGAACAGCTTATAAAACCTCCATATGAATACACTTTGCCTTTTTTTCATCATTAGTAATTTTACTTTCTACGCAGTTTTTCTATTTTCCGGAAAAAAGTATCTAAATTTTAAGGAGCGTCACGTAGAGAAGTTAAAATGCGTTCCAAATCAAATTTTACACACGCAAATCCATGTAGAAGATCCTAGGAAGGGAATTATTTGTATTTTTATAATCATGTATGTAATATATATGCATATATATAAATGATAATAAACCAGTATATCACAAATTATAAAAAGAATTAAAATTAATATAATGCACCTAAGTGAAATGTTTCAAGTTTAATAATTGTATTCTTAAATAGAATACTCCATAAAATATCACTCAAAAAAGCTTTCTGGGTAAATTTCGAAACCTTTGTAAATCGATTTCAATTTTTTGTCACCAGCTGAATAAGTATTAGAGGGATTAGCTGTGTCAACATTCCCATTACCTCTAGCACCAATTATGAAGCAAATTCCATTAAATCTGAGCTTTTTACACCTCCAAGATCTTGCTTTAGGCATAATTAATTAATATTTTGTCTTAAATAACACAATTTTCTATCAAATATATATAAAAAGGTTAAATATGAAACAAAATATCGAGAAGCAAGTGTATAAGAAAATCGAAAAATGACAAAAAGTGTAAGAATTTATTTACCAAATTTTACTACAAACTAATAAACTATTTTTTTTAAAAAAAATTATCACCATGTCCCCTAACTACCTTACGTAAGTTAATATTTTTTTAAAAATAAATTTGATAAAACACCAAAAAAGGGAAAAAAGCATTAAAATGCAAACACTACCGGTTCGTTTTTGCTGCTCTCTCTTGACATAAGAACTGCTATAACATCGTAAATAATTGAAGTATAAATAAAAGTAAGGTATTTTTAGAAAGCAGAAATTTCAACTATATAAAATTTAAAGTTAAAAAATTTTGTCATTCCCATCAAAAATGAGTTTTTTGCACTAGTCAGGCACCTTAAGTTCGTAAAGTGCATAATATAGATGGCACGATTGATTTTTTACCTATCAGAATGGAATTTCTAATCTTGCAAATTGATTTCTTGCCTTGCACTATGGAAGAATGCTCAAAATGAAGAAACTTTGTGTTCAAAGAATGAAGATATGTAACCACAATAAAAACAAAATCACTGATTACCGTTTTATATCTAAATTAAAATAGATTATACTATCAGGAATGAATTCAAAAGAAATTTTTTTAAATGTTGATTGAATAAATTATCGTTATTATCGAAACCAAACACTAAATAAACATAGGCTACTTAATAATATTTTACAGTTAATTATGAATACAATTTTACGTTGTATTTTTAATGAGAGTATATACTTGCTATGAAAATCCACCAGTTTCTATGAGTGGAAATAGTTTCACTAATTTGTAATTTTAGATTTGTTGATGTATTGATAGTAGAGTCTGTTTAAAATTAAAATATGAATGCGGGAAGTAGATTGTATGGCAATGGAAATTTAGTTTTCCCACATAAATTTTAATTTGCTTGTAATTCACTCTTCCTACAAATGCATCTAGAAAAAAAACGCATTGTCCACATTAAAAAAATCCATATCGTATGTTATTTTTTTAAAAAAATTGTTGAATAAGAATTTAATTGTAATCATACCTTACAGAAAATTTTCACATTTTATTTTGAAAAAATTCACACCTTTATTTCATTTAACAGCAATTACTTATGCTCTATCTTATTCCATAGAATTGGACTTTTAAACTATTTTATACACAATAAATCCACTTGCGTGCCAAAATAGTCGTAAGTACAACTAACACATTGTCTATTTGCATATTAACTGTAACATATCTTCTACTTTTGAAATCCAACTTGATATAAGCATTCAATTTAATAAATTTCACTTTTCTTTTAATGCAATTTTATTAGCAAATTATGCAAAAAATCAGACCTCTTAGAAAAACGGAGGAAAAAACGAAGAAATGCTATCATTGCTTATGCACAATATTTTTCTGCATTACATTTTTAAAAAAATTTTGGGAAGTCTCAGCCTTCTTGCAGACTAAAAATAAGTAGCTTTCCATTTGAAATTGCATCCTTAAGAGAACCTATATTAGGAAGACCATTTTTTTATGATTTGGGGAAAAAGAAAGAGCTACATTCAAATATCTTAAAATACAGGGTAGTAAGAAATACGATTTTTTTTTTAATAATGAAACTAAAATTAAATAACTAGTAAATAAAATACTGTAATAAATGTTTTTTAAGTATGCCAAATATGATTTAGTGATTGCTTTAAGTATAACTTTAAAGCAATCATAAGAATGTAAACACACATTTTCTCTTTCCTTTGTATGCAAACCTTTTAAAATGAGTCCTTCAAAAAGTAGTCTTACGTAAATATACAATATTTATGATTTTAAAGTATATGTAAACTTTTGCAATTATTTATAAACTAGTTTATCCCTTAGTATCAAAAACTCAGGAAGTAAACTATTTATATATGACAATGCTTCTGTTTAATTTTGAGACCTCCGTGTATTTTACACATGAAATGTTTGTGATGTTTCTTTAGATACTATAAGTAAAACGTGAAGTAAAATGAATAAGCAAAATAAAACATTTGCTTCATTTTAAAATTACAATACTAAAGTTCTTAAAAGAAACTTTAATACTTGTGCTAGAAATTGCTTCAACTTCGTATTTGGCTTTTCTTCTTGAAATTAAATATTAACAGTAATATATATTGTTGAAGGACATTAAAAGCGTGCTAAGGCGTTCTTATATAAATATAGAAAATTTTTATAATAATATATGAAATTGCCTTTGTAATATATTTAAACATTATACGTTTGTTAGTTACTCTTTTAACAAGTTCATTCATTTCAGAAACAAATAATACATTTAAAAAAAAATGATAGGACTCTTAAATCGACTTGTCAAATTACCCCTATTGTTTTTTTTCTATATTACAATATTGACAAATGTTTGTCTTCCGAAAAATTAAGGAAACTAAATTCAAACTTTAAACTATTGAAGTAAGGTAGAAAAGCGAATGATTATATAATTTGATATTTACATAAATTTCAATGTGATAACCGATTTACTCATTGTAAACATATGCAAAGCATTTTCAAAGCAAGGAAGATTAATTAAGAAAAGAAAACTATGTCCTGGATAAAATAACGAGAGTCATATAATACCATGAAACTTACCAATTAAACAAATTTAATCAATATCTTTTCTATTGTATTTCTTATGATGTAGAAGTAAAAGATGTTTTAATTTATACACAGTGACAGAAAATGGATTTCTTCGTTCAGTAGGAGTCTCAAGGGAACCCGAGTTGAATTTTTTTTAAAAAGTGCTAATGATAAATTCACAGTATTTTTGCCATCAAAATGTAATATTTAATCAGCAAGAGTAGCCTCTTTCTGACTCTGATTCTTGAATGACTGAAACTGTATTTTTTTTTCTCATATTTAAGGAAACAGTTGTGCAAATTTGTAATATCTTACACAAACTTGTGTAGTTATAAATAAGAGATACATTTTTAAAACTGAGAACAATAATGTTTTGTTTTATAGCCATGATATATTTTGGTTCAAAGTTTCATTTAAATTAATTAGTGATTGGAATTATATATATATATATACAATTAATTATAGTCTTCACAAGCTTTCACTTTATTTTTTCTATTATATTTTCGCAGAGCCCTCCTTCTTAAAGAAATTTAAACTCGATTTTCAGAAGCTTTTCCCCTCCTAATGATTAAATTTTTTCTCCCCAGCTGAATGACTTTTTATATTGCCGGCTTGAAATTTATTACCCTGCTTTTTTTACAGTCATCGTTTCTTTTTCACACCATCAACAACTTCAGTCTTTTTTGTATAAGAAATACTCTAAAAGGTGTGAATTAAGACTATTTCATCGATTTCTGCAGGAGAGAAATCTGAAGAAACCATTAGTCTTCTATTGCTTTCATATATGACTTCTATTAATGATCTTTGTAATGTTGTTACCTTTTCGATCTCACCCCATCTGCTTCAATTTTAATGTATCCTGACTTATTCCATTTTGTAAATGTAATACATGCATATCATCGTGACTTTTTTTAATATAATCAGTGGAAATGTTACTTGACAAAAATTGATGTAAAAAACACACTAAAAAGTTTTGAAATTAAAGAGGTGATTGAAGACGTTACTGATAAATTGATGTAAAAAACACACTAAAAAGTTTTGAAATTGAAGTGGTGATTGAAGACGTTACTGATAAATTGATGTTTAAAAAGAAGTCATTGAGCTTCGACTAAGTAAGGATAAATTGAATTACTTGTAAAACTATGAATTTATCGGTCCATAAAGAATTTATAATAAATCATTTGAAGAAGAAAAAAACCATTTTAATTTGCTTTAAGTATAAATACTAGTATCCCTTTCTTAACATTTTTATTACAGTGAAAAAAAAAGATCACGAAATTCAATTAAATATTTTATAAAATTATTATAACGCATTTATTAATGCTGTGCGCTATCAAATTTTTGAAAGTAATAAATTATTTTTCAATCAGTTTGATCACTCCTTATTTTAAATCAAAATGATGAATTCAAAATTTAAAATCTTTGAAATACTCATTTTTTTCTGTACCTTATTTTAAGTGGATAAAATTCAATAAATGTATCAAAAGAATATTTCCATTGCGCAAATTTCATAAAAAAGAAATGCTAGTTAAAGCTATTAATTTGGAAATTTATATCGTTAAGTGTGGAGATGAATAATTTATATAAGTTTATTTTTTTTAAAATTGAAAATTGACTTTTTCAGTAAAAGTCAGCAACACACCTTATTTTTTAATTGAATTTTCTAATTTAAAAATACTCCCACATAATTGATCAATTTTGTTTAACATTAATATTTCAAATAATGTTCTTTTACTATTTCTTATATTCATATATAAAAAAAATAAGTTTATTTATTATTAAATTCCTTGTCACTATATTGCATTAAATATATTTTTCCGATGTCTACAATTACAAACACTATAAATCGGAAAGAATATTCTGAGTTTTGTTTGCAATTTTCATAAGACCTGTTATGTGCTTTACAATTATTTTTTTACATTTTATATTAGAGTAAACATATTTAAATTCATTTAAAACATAAAATGTGGTGTGTAGTAAAAATTATAATACTGGTAAGATCAAATGCCAATTAATAGTTACATTTTAGAGCTGGTTTCTAAGAGATTCTCATAAAAAAAAAGAGAATTTTGGCAGTTATTTTTATCATCCATTTTCTAGTTGCTTACCAAGTTAACAATTGCTTGTCAAAAACTTAGAAATATTTCGATTTTTCATTAGCTTGCGATTGTTTTTGTCACTCTTGACGTTTCGTTTTTTGAAAATGAGTACCCTATAACAAGGGTAAATACAAGGAAAATCAAAATTAATTAGGATCAGAATTAATGTACAGTTATAAATATAGTAAACACAATTCATTTTGAGTAAAGGAAGATCAAAACTTTGTTGTTTAAAGACTTCTTTAAGAATCCTTTTAAAATGCAGATAACACTAAATTTTGATGCACTGAATAATATCTGTTGCTAGGGGAAATTCTTGTTTGTGAAATTCCACCGTGAACATAAGCCATTTTTAGGGGATATTCATAATACGAGCTTTACTGTGAATTGTATTTATTGCTGAAAAAATCACCTGTTTTTTTATAAATATATTTTCCCCCGTTTCCCGATGATAAAGGCAGGATTTTTTGCTCTAAGTGAACCCGAAATTTTGGAGCAATATGTAACATAACCTTCAGCACACTTCTGATCCTCACACAAATTCAAAAATTTGATTTGCAACTAAATATCAGGTACTTACCAATGTAAGTAAAAATGTTTCTAAATAATAGCAAACTTTGTTTAAAAAATCAGCAAAAACACTTGCATGTTTTCAATTATGAACTTAAAAGCATGAAAAAATCAAACTTGGGTTAAAACAAAAACAAACTTTGATTTATTAAATAATATAATTATTGTGTATAAATAATAAAATATTCACCGAGTTTTGAAACAATTTTTTCCATGTATTGGGATTATTAAAATTAATTCAAAAATGAGCATTTGATAACCTTTCAGTAGTTAAAAACAGGTAGATTTAATTTTTAATTAAATTATGAAAAACAAACCCTCAATATTGCTTGTGTACACAATGGCATATTAATCATACTTCTACGAACGTAAACATCGACGCGTAAAAATATAAAAAAAAAAACAGATAGGTGTATTAATATATAGACAGATATATAAACTCATGGTTTAAATTTTAAATTATATATGTATATATATATATATATATGCTAGTTTAATACTAATTTTTAATAAATAATAGGATAGTCTATATGTTTCTGTAAAATGCTCCAATGTGTCTGGCAAAATTTTTCTTTGTAAACATATACAAAGATTTATTTACAAATTTGAATTGATCTTAAAAAACGGGGCATAAGAATATGTTTCGCAAAATTTGCATAATATAATAATACGTTTGGTTTTCCAATAGATTCATAACACTTCATGCGTAAGTTATTACTGTAATTTAACAGTATCAAATTATTTTTACCTGAATATACCACACTGAATATTTTATTCAATTGAAAATTTCTTAGCTTATTTTATTCAATATTATCGTATTATTTAAAGTAAAAAAAATGGAATTACTTTTCTCTCAAATCTCATGATTAAATTTTTCAGTTATGAAATTATACTAGAATACATTCAAATTTGATATTTTATAGCGAATCTGAATTTAATTTTAAAATAAAAGTGATTTTTTATGTTTGCTATTAAGCCAAAGCTAGGTCAATTTATTATCAAATAAGGTTTCTCAATATGTACTTGATATTAGTTGATTTAAGAGATAAAACAATTGCATTAAAATGATTAATTACAATATTAGTAGTTAATACAATATTTTTATAATGATATTAAATTATTATACATTTATTTTTCTTGTGATTAAATTAGCGGAAAGCATTTTTTTCACCTTATCATGGTTTACTTTTAACTTTTTATTCAAAATAGTTAGCTTAAATTTCACAATGATGAAATTTATAATATACGTTACTCGTAGAATCATTAAAGATTTAATTAATACAGTGGGTTTTTAAAACGATTTCTACTAACACTCATGATGGTTTTATATATTACTTGATTTATTTCAAAAACCACTCTCAATGAAGGAGTTATGATGTATGCATATTAGGTTTGATATTTAAAGTGATCTGTAGTAGAAGAGGAAAGGGTGTTGAGATCACAATTGACTGATGCAGATTTTGCGATTGTACATGCAAGGAGAGATTTTGTAGAAATAAGTATAAATATTGGCTTTGATTATTTGTCATTTGTGTGTGTGTGAACTAATTAGTTCGATTCAAAATCGGGAACTTTCTTGTGATTGCTACTTCAAACATAATAGTGTTAGAATGTGTGTGTTCTTTGCTGTAATTCAAAACTGTAATTTTAAAATCTTTGTGAACTATTCCATTATTAATAGTTATTATTCGGGTATATTTCAGTCCTATTGAGGGCTGAACATTAAGACAAAAGAATATTAAGATTTTAAATTTAATGAAAGATGTGTCGAGTTTTATTATTATGTATAATCATGCATCCCCAAACACTAATGCGCACTGTGGCTCGTTTCATTTTTAGAGGAGTAAGTTAAAAAAAGAAATAACGATACGATACTGTTCTTTTATATTATTTGTTTAAATTTATTTGGAAAAAAATCAGATGAATAATAATAAAATGTGTTTGTTTGAAAACATTAATCGTATACTTGTGTATTTTAAGAATTGCATATTTATTTACGTCTGATTTTTAAAGGAATCTCAACTAAAAAAAATTATTCTTGGTTATTTTTCCACTTAAAGAACGGTTTTTATAGTGTTCCCTAGGGTTTTATACCCATGTCACTACTATTGAGTCAATTTTATGTATAAATAAATTTCGTAATATATAAACACATACAGTCATTCTACTCTCTCAGCCAAACACATAGTATTCTACATGCAGAATTTCTGGATTATTAACTCAGAAAATAATGAAATCACATTTAATTACAAATATAATAAATTACTTATTTAAAAACAGAGAGAGATACATGGGCAATGAAGATTTGAAGAAAATTCACAGTCCATAGGTATTCATTCCTAGGTTGTTTTTTTTTATCTTAGTGATAATTTAATTACTCAACGCTGACTCATTACTATAATTATTTCAATTAAAAATGTTAAAATTTTATGAACCTAAATCTTACTTTATGTAAAACAGTTATTTAAAACTTTTCAAAATTTAATTTCAGTTTTAATTTCTTCTACTTGAATTTATTTTTTATAACAGTATTTTTTTTGGAAATTGCGTAGGTTCTTATGTTATTACATTGATTTTGAGTATTTGCAAAATTACATTTTGTTCCTCAAAATTCTCGCATGAAATTAGTTTTTTTTTTTTTTTTTAAAGTTTAAAACTTAAAAGAAAAATCCAAATATTAAGTAAATTATCAGCATATTTTTAGAAGAATAATGAGGTGAAACTTTTTTATTTGAGGATTCAGAAATTAAAGAAAAAAATTGTTAAGAATTAAATCATTTGTTTAAGTAATAATCATGATACGCTGATATATGTCTACTAATCCGGCTGAAAAATTGAACTCAATTTGGACTCTTTTACTCAATTGTAATTTTATAATGTTTAAAATATTAATATTTGAAGAACCTTTTTAAGAAATACACACGCATGCAACATACACTTCTAAGAAATATTCAGTAAGACTGTAAACCGATTCACTGTGGAAATTATGGGAAATAATTGCTCTTACATTAATAATTTTACAAAATAATAATCACGCAATTTCAAGCTTCATTTGAATTATTATTCGTTCCAAGAGTAGTATAAGTTTAATACTCTTATATCCTTAAATATGTATTATTCATACACGTTTTTCCTGGATGGAATGGAAAGAAAATATCCTGAATCAAGAATATATATATATATGTTGTGAATAAATAGCAGCTTTTTTTACTATGTTTATACAGCCTTCATTGCAACTGTCTAAAGTTAAATAAAATCGCTTGGGAGTAATATCAGACGGAGCGCTCAGCTTAAAAACAATATCATTTTGAACTATTCATAAAGAAATATTTTGCAAAGCAAATTTGTTTTCAATCGATGAAAAGGAGTTCCGCTTTTCTAAATAACTCTAAAGGTTTGAGGGATCAATATTTTCGTTTGCATACATAAAAGCAGGCGAGAATTGTATTATTATGTAAGAAGGCAAAGTTTTCAATCCAAAGTTTTCCCCACAGGTGCAAGATAAAATGTGAAAGATGTAGAAAATTGACTGGTGGAAGGGTTTTTTTTCTCCTTTTTAGGTTGTATCGACCGGAAGAAATTCTTTTCAATCGCAATGTACACTTGTCGTCAGTTCGAATGTGTTCTGGAATAAAATAGAATGTAAATAATCGACGTAAAAGTGTCAGCTGTTTTAAAGTTGTGTAAAAAATTGAATTGTAGACGGTTTACGGAAAATATTTGATACAAGCAACAAAAACACAGTGACTATTGATAATAGTGTGGAATAGAATGAAATAAGTCGTGGATTTTTCTCACTTGAATATTTATGACTGATTTTTTCATCTGGACCTTAAATGAACTAATACAAATCAGAGATAACATATGTATGAAAATATGATACTTTTATTCATATAGAAACAGACATAATACTATAAAACTTACTTTACATTCTTTTAAGTATATCAAATAGTAATTTGTTATAATTTAAATACTAAAAATCTATTTTACACCATGTAGAAAAAATTTAATATATATTTGTACTTATATATTTCAAATATACTTCAAAAGTCACTACCCGAAGCTCTAACTTTTCTTTGACAGCATCAAAGCATATATTCAAGGTCAACTGTGTTGGTGGCCACACTTTGTAAAAAAAGTTGCTCAGAAAAGGATTGACGATATTAAATTCGAAATACTTAATTATCGTATACAAGTGAAAAGATGTGATTTTAATCAGATTAAGATCTGAGAAACTAAAGGTAGCTATTAAAGGTGCAGGGTGCCAATACAGGTTTTTTTTCTTCTCCATTGATGCTAACATTTAATACATCTTAATGGGGAAGGTTTTCTATTTAAAGTGCTTCTCTATATTTTATAATATTTTCGCTAGTACTTAATTTCAAAAACTAATTCATATACACATTAATTCTACTAATTTCTTTGTAAAATATCACGTAATGAAGAAACAACTCACACTATAAATCATACGATCACATATACACACCAATATTTATATATATACGAAGGGGAAATGAAATACTAGATAAGAAATCTCTTTAAAAAAATAGCGACTCTCAAAGTTAAAAAAAGCAACTGACGGCAGAGACATTATGACATATTCAACACTAGAAAACGATTGTGATTAGTAATATTCAGTTGCATCACAAGATGAAAGACTTAAAAACGTATGCTTCCTCCTCGAATCGGTAAAGTATCTAGGAATTTCAGGATTTACTGTTTTTTTGAGTATACAATTTGTATACAAATTTCAATAAAACTATTTTCGGACAAGAAAATTTGCAGTTTATTCAGAGATAACATTGCAACAGTGGGCAGAAGGGCCACAAAAAAGAAATAGCTTGAGTTTAGTGATAATGAATTTTAAAATATATTAGTAGCAACACGATTTACAATCAATTTCATTTTTAGAACAAAAGACATCACAGTCAAAACCTATTTTTGCCGCCAGTACATCACAAGGGACAAAAAAATAACACAAATGCTGTAATTTTTCTATTGAAAATTGGTAAACATTTTGCTTGTATTTATGAGTCTAACTTAAGGATGGCAAATGCTGATGACATGGTATGTAAACGCACAAACTTCAAGAAGAGACGAGACCTTCTTTCCAATTAAGAGTGTCACAAGCTTGAGTCAATGGAGAATATTCTGATTTGAGTGAGTGCGCGTGTGTATATGTATGCATGTGTGCACATTCATTCGAAATTTTTTTACACACAACTTTATAGAGTTTTTAACAATTCTATTTTTAATGGTTAAGCCTTCTGACTGGGTTTCTTTTTATTTTTGTCAATATAAAAATATTCTAAGATACACATACATTCTAAGTATGTGTGCACATTCATTCGAAATTTTTTTACTCACAACTTTACAGATTTCTCAACAATTCTATTTTTAATGGTTAAGCCTTCTGACAGGGTGTCTTTTTATTTTTGTCAATATAAAAATATTCTAAGATGCACATAATAAATCATTCTACAAAATATCAAAATTCTTACACAGATTTCGCATCCCCTTTTTGCAAGAAACATATTTCCATAAATTTCGAATATTCTTTCACTTCACATGGCAGCTCCATATTAAACGTAATGCAACCAGTCCTTCCGAAACCAGCAAATGGTAATGTCTTTTGCCACGCCATCATCATTCAAATATTTGATGTTCATGATAATCGTCTTCGATGGTAGCTCAGAAGCAACATAGTTACACTCCTTTTGAAACCGTATTTCTACTTCTTAGTAATGATGTTTAGCATCCTTTGGAGTTTTTCTGCTAGAAAAAAGTAAATTGCTCGAAATCCTGATTTCCCAAACAATTTTTTTTTCAATACCAAAAAGAATATACTTTACTCAAATGTGTAAATAAAAATATCAGAAAACATTTTTAAACAGAATGAGAAAAAAACCTATCATGTATTTATACATAGTTAAGATTCTAAATGAAAAGCAGTTTGTTAATACTTTTAAAAATATAAAAGAAAAGTACTAAAAGTATACATGGATTTGCATATACACTTTAGTTCGAATCCTTATACATTTTTTTTTTTTGAATTTGTATAAATTTTTTACTTTGTTTTTGTAAATATTTTTTTCACTGTTTAGCTTTGTTAGGTTTAATAAAATAGCAACTATTGCCAAACATTCCCAAGCGAAATAAAATGTTTTGTACAAAATTTTATTTGTTAAATATATAAAATGTCAAATTTATGTATATATTTCTTTTTCTTTCATTTCACGAACTACAGTTTTTGCATTGTTCATTTCTTGAGATATTTCTTACCCAAAAGTATTTTTAAGAAATAGCCATTGCCTAATAACCGCATAATTACCTCATGTCTTCAACATGGATATTCGGTATATGATTTTTTGTATATTTTATTATAAGTATATATATTTATTATAAATGTTTTATTATTTTGATCTTGAACTAAAAAAAACAAACAATCAAAGTAGTTGAAGTATAAAGTTGTAAACCAATAAGCTGTAAGTAAAAACCATGATCATTTACTTTTACAATTATTTTAATACATTATGAAATATTATTTACGGTAAAAAAAATTTAATCATAAATTTTTAGCAAAACCCTCGATCTTACTACAGTGTAGTATATCTCAAAAGTAGTATGACTATTACAAGACTGATACAAAATAAGAGAATGAAATAAAAATTCAATTGAATGTTCCTGTGGATACTATGTAACTGGGTTTTCTAAAGCACGTCTACTTTGTATTACAGATATCAAAAACCGAAAAAATACACAAAATGTGTGATAAATTTAGGAAAATGGATAAACTTTGAAAAATAACAGAAAAATTAAATCGCAAATGTCCAGCAACAATTTGAGAAAAAGATTGTTCAATATATAAATTATTAAAATATGTTTTATACATGAAACCAAAATAGAAATAATTGTAAAAACATATTAAATAATGTGGCATAACAATATTTAATATAAACCTAATTATTGACATCATCCAGATATAAACTGTCTTTAACTTTAATGAATCAAAAAACAAATATTGAATTTGATATGTTTAGGTGTTTTTCTTTTTTATTTCTTTAGATATTTGCTTTTATGATTCGTATTTCTCATATGACTGTTACCAAATACTTTAATATACATATGCGCACACGAAAATTGGGTTTTTTCTTCATTATTTAAGAAACCATCAAAAGTTCTAGAGACTATTAATTTTGAACATGATCTATGAACATTTTATGTTTTCTAAGATATACATAAATTTTCTTTAGCTTTAAACAATATATTATTCATTCTCACAATATTTTTTATTAGAGTAACTTTGTAATAACTTTATTACTAAAAATACCTTTGGGTGTCATAAAATAAAAGAGATATTGTTTTTAAAGAAAAACTGTTACAAGGCACAACAATCCATATCATGTTAACCAAGTAATTTGGCCGTAAATTATATAGTTACGAAAGAAATTATATAATTTATTCTCATGTTTCTCTTCTAACGCACCTCTTATATATTTTATCTAGATCAGTTAAAGAGAAAAAATCAATTTAACTTAAAAACGAAAAAGGACATATATTTCTTAATAAAAATTACTTTAACTCATGGGACATCAATTACATAAGATGATCTGTTTCAATTTTAATGGAATCCATATGATTCTAAAAAAATGTTAAAAGCGTTTTCTTAGAATTAAACTAGTAATTGAATGCTTTTAATTCTGACTATAAAAATACTCCTTCGAATGATATGGATATCAACAAAAATACATTTATTTCTTGAAATCTATCAAAAGGCTTTTAATATTATGAAAATCAATAAAAGTTTCTCGTATTCAACGTGTGTAACAAACATAGAAAGTATCAGATGATCTAGAATGGTTTTAATACTAAAAAATATATATTATGCCGTTTGAGAAAACTTAAGCATGTGGTAAAATAAATATGCATGTATATTTTATTTTAATGTATTGCTTCGAACAATTTGAGATTTCATACTATTTTCGCATAAAGGAATTGATAGTTTTGTTTCTGATAATACAGATTCACACAAGTAACAGAAAAATTCTGACTTAAAACGGAATAAGATAAGAAGAGTAAAAATATATAACAATTGACGTAAATGCATTTGAGTAGTAACATTAGCAACACTTAAAACTCATTACTTCTTCAAAATAATACAAAGAGCGAAAACGTACAAAGATAAAAATATACTTTCACTACTATGAGTAATGCTTATTATATTTTAACCTTTAAATGCATATTGTTGCCAACTGTATATATTTATTTCCAAGAAACTTACGCGTTTCCGAACGCATATTAATAACCACATGCAATAAATTATTATTGAAAAAAAAATGACATTACATTTGGCGGGTAAGTCGTTTTTTGGCATTTGGTTGAGGTGGGTGATAAAGTTAGTGTGTTACTAGAAGACACGGTTTCTACTGCCGATTTCCAATAAAAGAGGGATTTTTCTAATTTTTAAAAAAAAAATTGCTTCAATTTTTTTTTATCAAATGAGCTGCCAATGTTAGATGTTCTATTTCAAAATTACATTAGATAAAGCTAGATTTTTGGACCTTGATTTTCTACATCATGATTAAAGCCAGATTTTCTTTATCATGTGCTTGTTTCATAAGTAGTTATAAGCATCTGTTTTTGGAATCTGTTCCTTGTCACTTATTTTGCTTTGTTTTTTAGGATGTTTAAACGCCGCCTAAAATAAAGCAATATTGAGGATTTACTTGTACAAATAGAATACAGAGATACACATTTCTGAAGACGAAAAGGATGTTGGTGATCTGAACGAAATTGACTACCACCCAGACCTGCAAGATCTAATAAATGAATTAGTCGACAACAATGATGATAAAGCAGACAATGAAAATCCTCCCTCGACCATGGAAAAAGGAGAGTTGGACCACTTCAATAATCCAGCTCCAGGATCTTCGAATTTTCAACCACATTCAAGCCTTCTTAGTGTTGCAGCTGGGAAGCCACGAATTAGGGAACGTATATTTGCAATACAGCGAAGAAAGTAGAAATTTCATAGGAAATATAGACCCTTCCCTTCCTCTACTCGAGCGTTAAACACCATTCTAGTTTTTTTTTTTCGAACATTTAAATGATGATGCACTTACTGTTACTTTGGAACAAACAAATTTATATATCAAGCAAAAAAA
>BMAV01010999.1:109709-122304 GCA_019973955.1 Trichonephila inaurata madagascariensis
ATATTTATGCCGGCGCACCTTACCCAAATGCTTGACTTTAATTTTCTCTCTACGTAGTTATCTTATCAAAGTAGGTTCAAAAATTGCGTATTGTTTTAGTACGTATTTCAAATCTACATATTAAATCTACATTTTAGAGTTAAAATATACAAAGTATTTTTGTAAAAAAGTTTATATTTAAAAGTATAGAATTAGATCAACAAAATCTGCACATAAAAGCATAAATGAAAACATAAACAAAAGAAGCACAGGTAGCACAGCTAAATCGTCAGAAAAATGCATGCCCGTTGAAATTTTGCTATATCTACGTTGTCCATGGAAATCGCTGGATGCTTAGCGAAAGCGTCAATCGGATAAATTTGGCTTCGATCATATACGACCGACAATGACGGTAAATAGATTTGATAAAATAATATCTGTAATTCATGTCAATGATAGTTCACATCACAAGCCGGTTGGACACCTAAACTATGATCTATTTCATAAAATAAGACCTGTTGTAGTACCCTTGAATAAACTATTCGATAGTGGGGCACTATTTTACCAAAGGTTCTCTGTATATGATAAAATGCATTCGACGAAAGGAGCTCATTTTATGAAGCAATAATTACCCAACAAAGCCCAAAAATAAGGTTTCAAGTCGTTTGTTTTGTTTTCACTCTCTGGATATGCTTATAGTTTTTAAATATATTCTGATAAACATGATGTTGAATGATGAACCTCATGTCGGTGCAATCGGTATAACTGTGATTAGATTTCCATGAAAAATGAACCATATCCTAGATTTCAACAATTTCTATACATCCATTTATATACTGTATTACCTATGGACACAAAGAATATATGCATTGCGTACTATTCAAAGAAACCGCCTCGAAAATAATTGCAAATTGTGTGAGGTGTAAAACCTTTTTGGACGGATTTTAAAGTACGAGGAACATACGAAGAACAAGTAGCTGATTACGAAGGCCTTAATAGGTCGGTAATAAGCTGGAAAGATAATAAAGTTGTAACACTAGAGTCAACTCCTATGCTGAAGAATAAAAATATAATATGACTATTTTCTAAGTTCTACAGTGATTTTAGCAATAAATGCATATTGTTGCCAAAAGTCAACGTAGAATTTTTTTTTTCAAAATAAATATTCTATATCATTACCTTAATTTTTTTTTAAAAAAAATATTTATTAGTAACCTAAGGCTAATTTCCTAAATATACATTTTTTTTAGTTCAAAACAAATAATCATGTAATTATGGGTTAAAATGAAAACATTTCCCAATAAAGCTCAAATAGTTTTTTTTTTTTTTTTCAAATTATACAGATTGCTTTTGAAATTTTCGATCTGAAAACTTCCAAACTCGTTTTAAACACATGAAGAATTAAAGCTGAGAAGTTAAGTGTTTTAAGAAGACACTTTCGATATATGGTTAACAAATTACAATATATATATATACATTTACTTTTTTCAGTAGCAATAAATATTTTTTGAAAATATATCTACGTATATAGGGTGGTCCGCAATTCATGGTACAAACTTTAAGGGTAGATACAGGATGTTGCAAAAATCATTTATTATATATAGGAATGTATGATTGCAAGTGACGTGTTGAGGCTCAAAAAAAAAGAGGAATAAAAGAAAAAGAGAAATTGAGTTATCGGTTGGTTGTGTTGCCGTTAGGGAAAAACAGATGTCTAGTCGTTGTTCAACATGGTGCATTTCAGTAAGGGATAGTGTTATTTGCAATCGTGCTGATACTAACTATGGGAGATTTTACATATGCCGAAAAAGCAGACATGCATTGTATGTAAGGCCTCGCAAATGGTAATGGCAGAGCTTCGCCACGAACGTATTACGCACAGTTTCCTGATCAGCGAATATTGGATGACAAAATTTTTCAATGGTTACATTGTCAACTTCGAAACAGGTTCATTCCCCGCCACCCGACATAGAGTTGGTCGATGAAGAGCTGTACACAGTCCAAGTCTGGAAGAAAGCCTCTTGTATTTAGCACTTGTTAGACCAGAGTCAAGTACAAGAGCTGTTGCTCATCACGTAAGTGTGAGTCATAAAAACTCTTTGTAGAATGCTAAACTAAAACCACTTACACCCCTTTCATTTTCAACGAATACAAGCTTTGAATTCGGCTGACAATCAAATCTTCTTCAACTTCTGTCACTGAGTGGCACAAAAATGTGCTCTGCAGCCGGACATCACAATTCATTAGCTATTTACAGATAAGACAACATTTACAACAAGGGTGTCTTTAATGTGCCCCATTCTAAATTCTAGACAATCGAGGATCCCCAATCAACGTTTCCACATGCATATCAACAACCTTTTTTTTTGTGAATGTGTGGGCTGGTATTGTCAACGACTTTGTGATTGTGTCCATACTTACTATACCGACGTGACTTAATGCCGAATATTATCTTATTTCGCTGGAACATGCGTTAACAGAACTGCTACATGATGTTCCGATCAACATTCATAACCGAGTGTGGTTTGAGCATGATGGGGCCCAAGCCCACTTCAGCACTTATGTGTGCACTAGCCTGAAGTCACATTTCGGGCGCGATGGATTAAGCATGGTGAACAAGTCCTTGGTCATTCCGAACGTTCGATTACTGTTTATGGAGACATCTGAAGAATCTAATTTATGTGACTCTACTTGTCTCAGATGAGAATCTCGTTGCTCGAATATTTGAAGCTGATGCATGTCTGCAGGAAATATCCGGAATCTTTAAACGTGTACGCCAATCGCTTCACCGGCGTCGTCAAGCACTTGTCGCTACTGGTAGACGCAATTTTGTACAGTTATTGTAAACATTACACTTGTGAAAAACGCTATCAATAAATACTTTGCCATTCATTTATTCTCTTATTTTTTATGTCATTGCCCCACTGTAACACTTATGGGGAGTCGGGAACCTCTATACCGACAAAGTTAAATTGGCTGTTTTCGAGGTACCTTTTTTTAAAATTTATTATATATGCTTGAAATGTTTCATATAATTCAAATACACATTTCTCATTATACTCAAATGAGCTTTTAGCTAATTTTGAATTTTTTTTTGTAACTTATAAAATATTTTATCAAACATAGTTAAAGTTAACCCGTTTTTCACATAAAAAAATTGTAAAAAATAAATTTTTGAGTTTTTTACAAAAACCTTATATTAGTATATATTAGCAATCATTATAAATATATTATAAAAAATTTACATACCTGCGAACAGTAGTTTCTCAGAAAAGGAACATGGAACATAAAAAAATTAACATTTTGAGAAAAATTGATTATAATGTATAATTACTTTTTTATTAAAACGTTCCTGCTTCATATTCTAAATTATAAGCACTTTTTTTTTGTATCTCATCATCTTCTCTCTTCCTTTAAAGTCTTTTTTTTTTCTTTCTTAACTTCTTTTGTTTTCAGTAAACAAGGGTATTTTGCTCTTAACAGCCTCTGTTTGTAGAGGCGCTCCATTGCAGTACTAGGTTCAATACACAATTTTCTCAAAATTTCTAGTTTAGATACATTCCTCATGCTAAATGTGGAAATTGCATCATATGTACCCTATGATAAAACTTCTATTTATACAAATGTTTTTTTCAGTACACAAGCCCATATTACATTATTTACACTTTCGTTCGGATTTTGCGTACCTCCATGTAAACACTTTTTTAGCAATTCTGGGTTAGTTAAATCCCTAAAAACAGGTTCATGGCCTCCACAACATTAACAGGTAAACTATACGTATTTATGATGAAAAGTCTCCCCAAGAGTAGGGCAAGAGAGTAAAGTAGGGCATATAAACGCACACAATTTATCGGTGTGTCTTACTAAAGTCTGATATATAAAAAATGTTAATCTATGAAACCCGGATATTCCAGCCTAAACTAGGGTTCCATTCCCTTTTAAGTGTATCTTCCATTAACATTAAATTTGCACAACCTGGCGTCTTCTTTCTTTTAAGATCATCATGTGAACTAATTCCCATTATATACACATATAGTAATCGTACTTACCATTGCTGTCTAGTCTTGATAAGATGCAATTTTACCCAAAATAAATGTAATCTTCTGTATTTCCGATTAAGAAACATAAACGTAAGGAATGTAGTAATAAATAGTATAAATAGATTATACTAGTAATATAAATAGTATCCTCGGTGTAATGTAAAAATAATAAATTAGCCGAATAATAATAGTAGTCCTTCCTGTTCGGGAATTAAATCTGTATAATGATTTATGTACGGATTGTAATTTTAGGTAGCGTAGGAAAAGAGCTCTTGATTATTATTTTGCGAACTCCAATTCATTCCATAGTATAATTCATTCCATTCATTCCCTGTAGAGCAATCTGTGACAGAAAACCTAGCAACCGAAACTTAAAAGTTCAAAATGAAATAAAAATATTTGGTATTTATTTATTCGATCTTTTGTCACAAGATTATTTAATATAGTTTTCCTATCTTACAGAAATATATTCAGATAAATTACTGGTAAAGAATGCGTTTTTTCTGAAAAGAGATATCAACTATTTTCGAAGCTTAAAACTTCCTCAAAAGGTAGGGACAATTACTTAGCTTCTCAAACTTAAGCCTTACCAAATGAATTGAAAATAGTTATGTGTGTGTATGTATGTGTGTGCGTGTAATTCATTTTTGCAATAATGCACGGTACTCCCTTGAAAACGAAATGCAAATCGATTAATTGTTTATTTATACTACACCAAGAGGAAAACTGAAGGTTATAAATGAAAAAGCTAACATTTTAAATATCATTTAATTGATGAGGACGACACTTAATCCAATCTTTCAATTTCTAAACTTGTTTACTAGGCTACGTATTGCTAATGAAAACTATAACCACACTGAAGAAACATTTTGAACTCTTTAATGTACACAACTGTTAAGGTATCCGACTACGTTTTGAACCGTGATTTTAAAAAAGCGTATAAATGGATAATTTTCACGATATTTAGAGTCACTTAGATTGGAATACATGTATAAAATTGTTTTAAAGACACTTTGACAAAATAAAATTATTTAAATACAATATTTTGGCCAAAAATTAGAATAATATTTTTTTCAAAATGTTCACCTTTTGTGAAAAATGCGTCTATTATAATAATATTTTGCCTGTAAATAGCTCAGACCTCTTTACAGAGGCTCAAATATGATATTTGAAAAATTCACATTATTTTCAGAGTTACAACCATTTGAAATAATTATCGGGGTTTTTTCTTTAAAATTGTGCTTCCTCTGTTGCCGTAAAACATGCATAAACCCACTTCTAAGTTATATATTTCTAAAATTCTAGTTGAGCTTCCCTAAAGAAGTCTGAGAAATATACAGGCAAAACATTATTATAATAGAAGCATTTTTCACAAAAGCAGAACATTTGGAAAAAAGGCAATTCTTAGTTAATTTTTTACCAAAATATTGTACTTAAATAATTTTTTTGTCAAAATGTCCTTAAAACAATTGTATTCATGTATTCTAATCTAAGTGACACTAAATATCATGAAAATTATCCATTTAATCGCTTTTGCAAAATCACGGTTCCGAACGTATTCAGGTACCTTAATATGCGTCTGTAAATTTTATAATTTTCTTTTTTCAAATAAGTAAATTCTGGATTTTAAAAAATTCTGCATATATAACTAAAATTATCGAATTTCTATTAAATTAGCTTATACAAAGCATGCACTAAATTCTCATATATTAAGCTTAGTAACATCCTATTTGGAAAAAAATTGATGCTTTTAATTTTAACATGATTAAACTTCATTTAGAGAATAGCAGTATCGATATATCTGTTTATTGGAACACTATTTTTAATTATTTATTGCATAACATTTATTTAGCTAATAAAATTGGTAAAGAAAATTAAGATTGTAAAAAAAAGTATGTAAGAAAATTTATATTAAATAATTATACAAATAAATATATAATATGAGAGCGCACGCATTTTTGTATAAATCATAATATTACTCATTTCAGACATGTCTTTCTTCCATAAATATATTTTTTTTGTTTGTTAATAATTCTGTATCTAAATAAAGGTCACAATTCAAATCGTAAGTTTTTTTCGAAGCTATATAGTTATTTTAACTTTAGATTATACATGTCCTTCTTTTTAAATTTGCTTTAATATTTGTATGATTTTATACCTTTTAAGTACAATTGACAGCGATGATTTTAAAGCAGTTTTATGAGCCATTGTATGTATCTTACAATGCAATCTTGTGACCGTATGAAATTAAAAGTTTTCATTAAGTTTAATTTAAAAATTATATTTTTGAATTTAATTTTAGCTTTTAAAAAAATAATATTCCAAATTTATACTTTTATACATACTCAGTAAGCAATCCACGGTTTTAAACTACAATTTTTATAATTATAATAATATTATTTAATAATTATAATAATTATAATTTTATAATTATATTTTTTTAGCTCTTAAAAAAATTAAGTGGTTTTTCCTTTTTATATTACAGCTCTGTAATATAAACATATCTGTTGGATCTTTGACATCTTGTGATGTAAATTTTATTTCAACAAATTTAGTCCTATGTTATAAATATTTTGTGATTATATAACTATGTCTATTATACTCCAGCTTATACTATTATTCTGTATCCTTACATATTGTTAAATTTATTGAAATTTAGTATTTGATTAACGAATGCATATGTGTAAAGGCATCATGTTTTCTGTTTCTAAAATAAACATATACAAACTTGTGGAGCTTGCAGGAAATAATTAAAATTATTTGTTTAAATTCAAAGCTGAAAAAAGGAAGAACATCTTATATTTTAATGGTTATAGTGAACATGTTGTGAATACCGATGTCTGCCAAAATGTTTCTTTGTAGATTCCTGTAATGCACTTCATAGCATAAATTACTTCTTAAAAAAAATTTAAAATAATGTTCAATTTGAAAATGAATTTATTCTGACATGTACTATCTGTCTGGCCTTTATCAAAGAAATAACAAAGCGAATGGTTGTTAAAACAGCAGTAAAAAGTCTCAGAACAACATAACTGTGGTTGAAATAATGCAATTTAAAGTCACTAGGGCTTTAAGGTAGGTCAGCCTATTTTTTTTTTTTTTTTCAATTTCAACTATCTTCACGATAAAAAACGTTTCTTTTTTTATTTCTTGCCACAGTTGATTGATTCAGCGAAAGATTTTCGTTTTTCCCATTGTCTCTTTACGTCGAAATCATTGGTCCCTTCAATTCTCATAAACAGGCAAAAGGTTTTCCGAATCACTGACCAAGTGGAAGAAACGAATGACCCGTAAATATAGGAAACCTAGTATAAACTTTTACTTTCTTAACTCTGCGTTTATTATTTCTCTTTAAAAGTTCAGATAAAAGGAACTGTTCACATATAGAATCAGAGTTTTGGTTTTGAAACTTAATTTTTACGCCAGGATAGAATTATTATTATATATATATTTATTTAGATCTTCGATAAATATTTTAAATGGTTGCCTGGTTTGATGGATTTGGCACAGCAAAATGTATCTATACCGTGAAAAATATTTTCTGATGATATTGAAATAAATTTAAATAATAATGCTTAATAAAACCAAAGTGAAAGATAAGAAATAAATTGATGGTATAAAAATGTGGTATAAGAACAGTATGGTTAGAAACAAAACAAAAAATCTTATTTATGGTATAAAAAACCAATTCCTAATAAACAAGTAAAAAACATAAAGTCAATTCCTACTTAGGTCAACAAAGACAAATTTTATTTTAGTTACTTTTTATTAAATAGTTACAATAAATATAAATATGTATATACACATGTAAGAATAACAATATTAAGTGACAAAATAGGAACCAATTTATCTTGCATGTTTTCTTTTTCCTTTCTATACAGGGCAGTGTTTCTCAAACTGTGGGGCGCGCCCCCCAGGGGGGCATGATAGCCCTACAAGGGGGCGCGAGCATGTCGAAAATAAAAGATTATTTAAAAATCAAGAATTTACTAAAAGAAAACAAAGCAAATTTTATTCTGACATAATAAAAAATAAAATACACATTTACTCTGTATACTATATTTATAAATATATCACAGTACAACACAATATATTTGATACTAAGTATCAATACTAAGTTAAGAACAAGTTTAATAATTACTAGTGGTTCTTCCACATGAGCGTATCATATGAAAAATTGTATGCAAAATTTAATATTTATTTTGATAATTTATACGGTTTTTAATTTATATCGTATTGTAGCTTTAGAGTTAAAGTACATTATTATTGTATCCAATGCATTGTTATTGTATGGGAGGCGCGGTGAAAATTATGATTGAAAATTGGTGCGCCATTACTGGAATTTGAGAAACACTGATATAGGCTGTTTGACTATTTTTTGTTTTTGTTTGTTACTATTTATTCATTAATTAAATTTAATTATTCTATTAAAGTAGTATAGTAAAAAATAAATCACATTCTTAGGAATTAGGTCATCCCAGGTGGAATTCGAGCCTACGACCTTCGGATTAGAATTCCAACATTCTATCAATTTTGATACAGGCACACACAGAACTGCTTTCCTTTTTACATATGCTATTGGACTATTGTTTTTGTTTGTTACTATTTATTCATTTTTTTAAAATTTAATTAATGGATTAATTTTTGAAAAAAAAACCCGTGTCACATCCAATACAAGTTTAAAAAAATGTATTTGAACTCGAATCTAAGAACTGAAAGTATTTCATTAACGGTTGAACATTTGAACAAGATCAAAAGTCTCCCACCACCATCAGATCAGTCATATTTAAAGTGAACGAATGGTAAAAAGTATTACCATGACGATAAAAACAAACATTCAAGGAATAATGATGTATAATAAGTAGAACATGACAAGTCGGGGGAGCACTGTCATTTTAAAAGTTCGTGCCGATGAGTGAAACGGCAGTATTCGCTTCTTAGCCAACGAAGACAAACACCAATTTTTCTGTTACTTGCACAGGGCCAAAGAGATATCGTTGATTGAATTTTGTTGAGTTTATTGCTTCTTTGATGGTTTCATTGTGACAGCAGTCTTGGTTCAATTGTTAAGCTGCTTTTTACAAGTTGGTTAAATTGTCTATTGATGGAGACACTAGGAGGAACATTTAGTTGTAATATTTGTCTGATCATTTCCCTGAAAGCTGTTGCGACTAGGAATTTTAACAGAAAAGTTCATTGCTTCTAATGCGTGTTAGATTGTAAAGCAATAGTCAAATATCGTGTACAAGAGAATGATAAGTATTGTCTGAAAATTATTTAGAGAGCTTGGAGAGTCCGAATAAATAGTAGCATCAATAATATTTTTTGCAGCAGATAGCACAGTCTATCATAAAGAGCAATGCGTTTTGTGGTAAAAGAGAATCAAGTGGAATGCAGTTTTTCACAGTTCCTATGTGCGTCGCATACAAATGTAGAGCTCAAGTAATCCTTTATTCCAGAGCCATTAGTTAAAAATGTAAATATTCAGAGAAAGGGCAGGATGCAAAAAATATAGTTGACCATACATATGGCAGTCAGAAACAGGACTTCAAAAAGTCAAATAAAGTATTTACAATTACGTCATGGTGCCCACGGAAAAATTCAAGCCTTTTTAATAACAGGTGTCAATAACTACATGGGCTTACAGTTTTACCCGATATCCGTTGAGCTATACAATTATTACGACAATTTGATCAATAAGAATATTTTTATAAAATGCTTAAGAAGATATTTTTAAAATAGGAAACAGTGCTCTAAAGTGTTAAGGAGATTTTAATTTTAATTTCATTATTATTGCTTCAAACACATTTTCGCCTCAGGGGGCTCACCTTCTTTAGATGAGTACGGGTGTCACAATTCCGAGGTGCCCTAGTAATCTTTTCCTTTTCCCAAGGGGTTTACTCTCTTTGGTAAACACGGGCTTAGCAAACCCAGGGTACCCTAGTGATCTTTCTCTATTTTCGACCCTCCTTCTTGTCATTCAATTTATCCTCTTTCTTTTCCCATCTAGATCACAGATTTTCACAATGTCTGGAGCAGTATACCCTGATTTGGCTCTTGCGTCATAAAACCTCACACATTCATTCATTCATTCAAAAACATTTTTAAAAAATTATGTTATAAAAATTCCCCTCATTTTTAACAGCTGAAATAATTTTGTCTAGTAGAATATATGTCACGTATGTTCATAAATGTGGATTGATTTTCTTTTTTAAAATAACTGGATTCCTTTTTTGTAATTCTTAATAAAAATTAATATGTACTTAAGGGTAATAGCGTATGTTTTATGTAATTACTGAGAATTTGACAAAATCCATTATCTAATTTTCTTTCTCAAATTACATTATTGTTATATTTGATTTAATTCAAATTTTTTAAATGATTTTAATTGATTTATGTATTTATTCAAATTTTAAAAAAAAGATGTGAAAAAAAATTGAGCACTTTTACAAAAACAAACTAGCCAACGGATGAATAAAAACTCAAACAGTCAAACCTATAATTATACATTCAAACATACATACGTGTGTGAATGTGTGTGCATGTATGGATGTAAAAGGCAATGCTAATTGAAAAATTCAAAAACATGCATAAATAATAGAAATGTAATTTTTAAAAACTTCTTAATGGGAAATATTGATTTTTTACTTTCAAACCACTTCTATATTTAATATTTGAACTTCTTAAATGTACTAAAAACATAAGTATATTTTAAAAATATAAATTAGATGCAAAAACTTCATTTTTTTAGAATTATTTTTTCATTCAATAATTCCAAGCTTTATGCGGGATAGTACTTTACAAATATCTTTCTTTGTTTTTTTGGATAAAATATTTTTTTTACTCTGCAGTGATTTTCATCCATCTATATAATTGTGTTTCATATACAATTAGAGTTATAACCTATAATACCTCATCATAATTTGCCTACCTAAAATTTGCATTATTAAACATAAACTGAAAGCTTCATACAACTACTGAAATACCAATATGCAAGTACAAGTCTTGCCAATATTCCAATTTCTAATCACATCATCAGTTACATAAGTTGAACTATTTATCTAGAATTCTTATTAATATTATTTATTTTCTAGTGGTGGCTTAAGTGAAGTGATACCTCTAAATGGTAAAAAGTTCTAGGGCCTTCAAGAGGATCAAATTAAAAACAGTGGTTACAAAAAAACTCAATAAGTTTATGAACGAAGAATAAATTTAAAAATCCATATATATATATATATATATATCGGTACGCATTAAACAATTTTTTTTTTTTCAAAAAAAAAAAATTATTTTTACACAACTCTGTATTTATTCTGTTACAAAATAATTATTTATTTTGTCCACACTAATTTAGTTCAAAATTTTCTGACATACTGGCAAATCGTAATTTGCTTTTTTTCTGTGTCACCCATTTTCTTTTAAGACGTTCTTATACTGGTAAATTCAAGTGTTATATATGAATAAAGGTTTGCTCTTGGGGATCACTGTTAATCGTGAACTCTTTTCAGCTCGCGTTTGCATAGATCCTTCCAATTAGTACTATAAATAAAAAATAGTATTTAACTTCCTTATAAATAAATTAAATGTGAAACTTGGAGTCCATTGATATCATGAGTCCCTAGTCAACTACTTGGTCCACTTATTATTAAACCTCCACTGTAAATTACATTAACATGCATTGCTAACAACATGGCTAAAATATTTTTAAAATTATTTAGTTATCTTCCTGTAGAAATCATGTTTTCTTATAATATGCGAGCATATAAATACCATTTTAAGTTTTCAAGCTGAACTCTTTTTATTATGAAAGAAGTTTGTTCTTATCGTCTTAGCTCTAAGCATCAGGGTAAATTTTTTATGGTGTAATATGTCTATATAAGCTACTATTTTCCTTATACTGCTTTCCAATATATTTTGATGTGAAGAAAAGTATGTTTTTTTTTAAAAAAAAAAAAAGTCCTATTCCATAGTACATTTAGTTAACAAAGAATAACATAACATCATTTCCAAAACCTAAAGTTATCTCAATATACATCCATTCGACTCGACTGATAGTTTTTCAGGAAACTTGGGCACTGAAACAAAATGCTATTGATTTCGGAAGTAAATCTTTTGATAAAATAAGCAAACTGAAGGGGAGAAAATACCCAAAAAGAAAAACCTTTTACCGAAAGCAGCAAAATCCAGTAAGCTTTGGGGAGTTTGATGGAGTGTAATCAAAGGTGGCTTTCAGACTTTGCTGATTCCGAGAAAGACACACGAGGAATGTTGTGAATTATGCATTGGAGACAGGAAATGCATTTTCTAGACTTTAATCAAGCCTTATCTCATGTGAATAGGGTACTGTATATTTGAGGTGAGTCAATATTGGATGAGTATACCGAAAGGTCTAAATGTGCACCTGAGTTGCAACAAGACACAATTGATTTGTGAGCCTATCGATTGTATCGAAAGTTTTTGAGCACTCCTCTTCTAAACTATTTCTCTACCCTAGTTTCTGGATAAAATACATGATCATTGAATCTGCTATGAACAAGTAGTTAAAGTCTTTTAACCAGATCAAAACCTCCCAATGG
>BMAV01010999.1:122404-132745 GCA_019973955.1 Trichonephila inaurata madagascariensis
ATATATATATATATATATATATATCAGTGTTTCTCAAACTGTGGGGTACCCCCTAGGGGGGCGTGATAACCCTACAAGGAGGGGCATCAGTTTATTAAAAAGTCAAAAATATAAAAGGTTATTTTTTTTAAAAAAAATTATTAATTTACTGAAAGGAAGCAAAAAAAAAAAAAAATGTGTTCTGACATATTGAAAAAAGAATACACATTTGCATTGATATAATACACTTATAGATATATCAGTACTATACAATGTGTTTTAAAATTAATTTAACAATGCTAAGTTGAGAACTAGTTTAATAATTACCAGTGATCCTATGGACATGCCATAAAATTATATACAAAATTTAACATTTATCTGGATAATTTGTATAGTTTATCATTAGATTGGCATTGTAGCTTTACGTTAAAGTATATTATTATTGAATCCAATACATTGTTATTATATGGAGGGAGGCCCAAGGAAAATTATTATTGAAAACTGGGTGGCAAGTATAGGAAGTTTGAGAAAAACTGATACATATATATATGCGTGTATGTATATAAGTATAATACATAATATGCAGTAAAATTATACGCTGATTTTGTTTATATGTATTGTTTATTTTCATTTAAATGATGTTATATAATTATACACGTTCCATACGGTTATATGATTAATACTTCAGGAAAATTACATTAATATGAACTGTATAAGCAATCTACATTCTACAAAGTATACCTGCTAACAATAGATTAAGATTCTAAGAGCCCAAGGCTTGACTAACGCTAAATACCTATTTACCCAATTTATAAAATATTAAAGGCGAAACCTGACTTTCAGGGGGGAGGGGGTCCTAACATTCCCCCTTACTCCACTAGTAAATAGATAGAAAACATTACAAAGGCGCCAAAGTCATTGAAATTCATACACCGCATAAAAAAATATCCTTTCTAAAAAACCTCACAAAAAAAATCGCACAAAAAGGAAATCGCATAAAAAAAACCACACAAAAACAGGTTCAACTGAATTCATATGTTGATAGGTTTTGATAAAAATAATAAATATATTCTAACTATCCTAATTATTTAGTTTTAATTAAAACACATAAAAACCCACTTTTTACTGATAACTTTGATACTACTTTAATAGTTATGTATAGTAGATTAAATTAAGCAATAATCATAATGAAAGATTTTTTATAAAATTTTAATATCAGTTAATTGCCTTTCTGAAGTATAAAGTTTCACATTTCTAATTATATAAACAATGTTATTATTGATTATTTCAAAGTAACAATCTTTAATTAATAAGTATAGTGACAAACTTAATAGTTTAAAAATATATTAGTTATTTTTTAGATCATAAGCATCTGATTAAAAATCTTTTGCAGATATTCGTAATAAATTCGTTGAACAGCGTGATCTAAATAATATATAATATATTTTATTACAAGATATTAAAATGCCACACTTTTCCCGACTCTAAAATTTGAGGAAACTCGTTTGTGTTTATAGGAACAAACAGCGTTCTTTTACACAATAAATTTTTAAATCAATTGCATTTTAATTTAATGCAGTTAGTTTATTTAATATTTTTTTGTAAAAAAAATCCATTAACAATTTCACAAGAATCTTCAAACATTATAGTACGACTTTAAATAGTATGAATAAATGTGGGAGTAGTTTTCACTTATTACATATGTATTAATTATTTTTTAATTAATGTCATACTATAAAGCAACGTGTTTTTCGCGACGAATTTCGTAATTCTGAACCTGGCTTAAGTGACAACTTTGACACCTGAGCTAAAATCCACTATCTAAAATTCCACACCACTCGCAGGTGGGAACTTTCAGCAACTATAAACTTAGTGTGCAACAGTCTTTCTCTTTACACAGCGGTTTTTTAGTAATGTTGAGGTGTCGATTAGAATGTCTTGCCCATGACCTCTATACAATCACTGCCACATCCCTCCTATTGCATAACTAAGCGTATTTTTTATTATTTGGTGATATATATATATATGTAAATATACACATATAAATTTTCATTAAATTTTTTAAATACATTAAATTATTTATAGGTCAAAAGAAACCTATCATTTTGTAGCATACATTGCTGGATAATGCATTTAGAACTGAAATAGGACACAATGTATTGTATTTATTCTCAATTTATATTCTCATAAAATTTGTATATTAAAAAATTTCCGAAAATCTTTTTCGCAATCAAATGTTTAATTAAAAATAAAAATAATAATTTTGATAAAAATTTTAAATTTTTTAAAGCTAGTTTAACCATTATTTTGTTGGAGTTCTTTTTAAGAACTAGTTTACTTTTAAAAAAATAAATGGGTTTTTTTCTATTAGCTAGTTTTAAACAACTACTTTCTTTAATTTAAAGAAAATTGATAAAGAAATTTTACTCACAATAGAGCATTCCTTATAATCTGCTACCATCACCAGATCACTATTTTTCCAAAGCATCAGATAATTTCCGTTAAACTTATCTTAAAGATCTCTTCTTTATCACTATTTGCATTATCTGAAATATCACCTGGGGGATTCAAAATTACCGCTTAAGCATCCTCTTAGGTGAAAATCTCTCTTCCGTTTTATCTTTAAAGCGTATTCATAGGAGCTATCTTGTAACTTAATTGAAACAGGGGAAGCGAGAGAGACAGGCAAATCTAGATATAACTTGAATGGGGTGTCAGAGCGTTGATTGTGAATAGCAACATAATGGCTCTTCATCACAGAATTAACACCTGAGGGAAATGCAGGAACACTTACTCGAGCCAATTAGAGCCCATTCCAGAGAATTGTGCTTCTTGAATGCTTATAGAAATCTGTGATATAACTCTTTGACATGTGAAAGGATAATTAAATTTTATCAATATCTAGGTGTATTATCAATAAATGGAATTTAAATTGGTTATCAGTGTCTTAAGCTTTAGAAAAGTTTTGTTTATTTCTGTTTTATCTGATAATAAACATTAAACTAAGAAAATTATTCTGCTTGATCCTATTTAATTCATATGGTAGTTTACTTTTGAGACAAAAAAATAATGAATATATGCTATTATTAATTAAATTATTTCAATATTTATTTATGAACGCAATGTCATATTAAACTATGATGTTAATTTATTTTTTTATTGTAAGTTTTACGGTTATATGCAACAAACAATGACAGAATATGTCTCTCTTTCTCTATAAATATCTACAAAATGACGGACAAAATAGGTTTGCTTCCGAAAAACATGATTATAAGCGAATCTTAAAGAGTAAAATGTGCACTGCTTAAAATTGTTATTTTAGTTAGAAGCCGTAAAAACCAATGGTATCGAGAAAACGTAAAGAAAAAAATTCACACACACACAAAGACTTGTAAAAAACGACATTATAAGACTTAAACAATTGAAAATGAACACCCTTTATTTCTTAAATTTGCTAACATTTTGAATTAAAACGAAAAACCATCTCAATGAGGCAGTAGCGTATGCTTTGTAAATGTGTTGCACACGTCCTATTTTTCACGCACGCAACGAAAAATTCAATTTGTGATATTATCGAAAAAAGACATCAGCCAAAATCACCACCATATGCTTTTTCACACAATTTATTTACTGAACTCAAATACTTTTTTAAAGAAAAGCGAGGTAACCGTACTTTCCTTCAAAGCTATTGATGCTTTTTTACTTATGTTTCTTTTTAGTTTCGATTATTTCGTAATTTGAATTGATACAGAACATGTATAATGCTTCATAAACTTTATATCCTATTTAATATAAAAAAATAATTTACAGGAATAATTTGTTTGTACAAGAGTAAATTGTTTTACAAAAGAAAAGCTAGTTCAATTATTTTTTTATATCATCCTTTTACAAGTATCTAGTTTCATAGAAATTCTATGCAACTCACTGTCCCTTCAATACTTCGGCTCACATATCAATATCTTGATTTTCTATGAATATGTGAAATTCTAAATATTTATTCATAGTCTTCCGAAGACAAATATCAGTCTTCAGGTTTATGAGACCACCGCCAGTTCTGAAACATTGGGAGGCCATAGCTTTCTAAATATTTTTTTTTAACAATGACAGGCTGATTTCAAAAAGTTTATTCGAAAATATTTTTTTAGCTAAAACCATTCCATGGCACCATAATCATAAATCTTACTGCAGATTATTAATTTTCTTACTGTTTCCACTAAATTGGAATTATCCTGCCAGCGAGCTTCAAAAATCAAAAATGACACAATTTATATATATATATATATATATATATATATATATATAAAACTTTGAATTTAATTATGCATTACTGTTTACACAGTATATATTAACACATTGATAGTTGCTGACATGGAACCTTCGTTTATAATCGTCTTTCTGCATATTCTAACCTACCCACGGTATATTCGTCTTTCGTCCTATCATGGCGTTCTCCAATTGCGAATGTCTCTCAACATGCGGGCTCTCAAAACATGGTGAGCATCATCAAACATGTTCAGAGCATAACAGACGTCTATCTTGTGGCTTGGAAAGAGCGACCGGCACTATATATATATATATATATATATATATATATACATATATGCATATAAGTCTGAAACTGCTTTTTGACTAGCTAGGTTGTTTTTGTATGTCTTGTATTGATTCGATTTCCATATTTCAGTATTTTACATTTTTATTACGTTAACATTTGTTAGGTTATTCGTTCGTATTATTTATTTTTCTTGTTTTTAATATACTATATTAATTTATTTTATTTATATATATATATAAAGAGAGAGAGAGAGAGAAAGAAAGATTTAACGTATCTAATATGAATATATGATAAATTGATGATAATTTTATGTTAGGGTAAAAAATGGTTACTTAATGGTTAAAAATGGTTAGGGTGCTTAAAATGTTACACTGACCTTCAGCTTAATATCTCTCTTATACCTCAATACTGAATTTTTCATATACTGTATACTTAGTATATAATAAATACTTTATATTATATATTTAGTACCAAATGAAAAATAGATTGCATGTATTTAAAACTTCGGTTACACACTTTTAACATCTCGATTATCGCTGCAGTGGTTTGGATAATTTTGGGGTAGATTTTATCATTCTTCCGATTGTTAAGATGGAGTAATCAACGAATACCTTAAGTATTTTAAATAACCTTATAAAGTATGGAATGAATATGGCTTTCAGGATTTAAAATAAAACACACAAACAAAATGATAGAAACATCATACAATTGCAATAAATTCAAAAAAAAAATACATATTTTATTAATAGATTAGATATAAAGTTTATATTTTCACTAATTTACTGATATGTACATGGGATTTATACAGTACTAATTTACAACGATATATTGACCAATTACGCTACCCTATAAGTAGTAGAATAGAAATTAGATCTAAACTTGATGAATTTATTTAAAAATCTAGTAGAGAGAAATATATTGCTTTTTCTCATCAAACTTTATACATCTATCAGATTGTAATATTTGAATTATATAAACCAAGGGGAAAAATAAATGTAATAATCTGACATGATGCTGAAAAATACAAATTTTTTTTCCCTTTAATCTTTAAGTAATTTTGAGTGATATAATGTAAAAAAGAGTTTGATGCACCCAAAAATAAATTTAAGATAGTGATTAATGAAGCATGTAGATTTTTGACAAATTCATGGCATACGGATAAAGGTTCAAATAGAGAAATTTTACTTCACTCCATATGCTTAATATTAACATATAATACTTATATATATCTATCAGTTATTTTAAATTCCTAATGTATGTTTACTTTAAATGTGTAGCATTTAATTTACTCAATATTTATCTATTCACATTTAATTGATTCCATGCATGAGCTCGCCATCTACAATCTGTACATAGCAACCAAGCATCGATTTAATTAATTTTTTTCTAATTCACCGAGTCTTAAAAGTCAATGAGTTATATATAAATATTTTGGTTCAAACTACATCCAACTATCTAAAATTCTATACGAGTCTGCAGAAGATATTAGGTTTTATCTCCTACCTGTAAATACGTGAAAGGATAACTTGAAAATTCACAAATAGAAAGTAGTCAATAAAATTTTTATTGAGTTGTAAAGTTTTCGAAACTAATAAAGTCTTATCTACATCTTATTATGAACTTTATCCCTTTTCGGTTTACTCATTTCAAGTTACTTTAAACATTTTTTTTTTGCTTTTTTTTTCACGCAAATAATTTTTGTGTCCACAGTAAACTACTTTCTCCAGAACAAAAATAAAAGACTTCTGGAGACTGTTTTTGTACGTCATTAAATCTACTTTTATATCTTTATAACATCTATTGAACAGTAATGAATGGAGTTTTTTAAAAAGGAGGAAAAGGGGATATGGTAAGGAATTTGTATTGCAGGAAATAAATTGATAAAATATATGCATGTGCAATAATAAAGATATATATATACAGTCGAGTATCTATATTGCGAATTTTTCTATGTAGCGAATTTTTTCCTGGAACCTTGAACATTTCACGATTTTTTTCGTAAAATAACTTCTCTATATCTTAGTGCATTTCCTATGAAACGAAAGTTTCCTTTTGTGATTTAATTTTTTTTCTCCCTATTTTTAAAGTATTTCTGAACATTTCAAGTTATTCTCTCTCTTAACACAATTTAAGTTGACCATAAATCTTGAGCTGGTTTTATTAGATCCTAACTTGCCGTGTGCAAAAAAGTTATGTACGTTTCATCCAAGAAGTGCAACCTTTAACTCCCCATTGTTGATGTTCACTAGATGTTTTATAGAAACATCTTCGATATCCCCTTTCAGCCTCATTGAAGTTGTCCCAATGTTCTAGTTATAAAATAATGTATTACTTGTACGTTTTAAATAAGAAAATATTCTTAAAATTTGTTTTCAGTATAAAATTGTTTTCTTGGTATTTAAATCACAATGTATTCGACATTCTTTTTTCTTGTTTTCCTTAAAGTTTTTCTTTTCTTGTTTTTAATGAGTAAGATACATAAAATTTAATTTATTTTTTTAATACATAGAACTTATGAATTTATAATTTGTTTTAGGCGGTTTATAAAGTATAGTAGAAGATGAACCTCTATATAACGAATTTTCCATATAACGAACTTTTTTCCGGGATTTCGCGACTTCCTTATATAAAGGTCCGACTGTATATATATATATATATATATATATATATATATAAGTTGTATATATTGGATGCAATTGTATATATTGGATTATGCAATGGGACTATGTTTAATTATTTTAATAGTGCTTCATACTCAGACATTTGTAGCTTCCTCATTAAGAAAGCAGTTTTAATTAATCTGCTACAATTTATTTTCATAATTCCTTTAGTGTACTTAGTATTCTAAGAATTACATATTTGTTGTAGTAAACTCTCGTTTCAATTCAGCTCAGGAATGTATACAAACGGCTATTTGGCCTCAAAACACTGAGTAAACCTGCATTCGTTTCAAATGCGAAGAGCTTGATATTGTACTACTGTGAGTAATATTCCTTACTTTAGTGTTTAATTATACTTCTATTCATGCTTACTTAGGATTGTAAAATATATATATATATATATATATATATATATATATAGTGTAAATTATCTACTAATGAGAGATGAACATTAATCATACAAAAACCCCAAACAAATTAAGATTGTAGGAAACCAGATATAGGAAAATAAGGGTTAAGAATATAACAAATGGATGTTACAGTATTATAAACTTTGTGGACAGCTTGTATATAAAATAATTTATATAAAAGTGGGATTGAACATGTTTTGTGGCCAGCCAACCTTCCCCATTTACATTAATAACACTGAGAAAAAACCTATTAAAAATAATGGATATAATATCGAAATGTATTACTAAAAAAGATAATTTACCTAAAAATTGCATTCAAAAATTCATAGTCAGCACTAAATCTGAATACAATTAAAAGTTATTGCCAGATTCTGGACCCTAATACAAATTCGAAGCATGGAAATGGCTGAATAGTAGCACTTAGCAAAAGTATGAAATAAATAAAAAAATTAAATCTTGTGTATAAATACTACCATTACTTTAGGGTTACCCCATTTCTACCTTACTATATATATATTTATATGGTTTTGTAAGAAAATAGTTCTTATGAATGTCAATTAAGATAAAGAAAAATCTATGTGTTGAAATGATTTGTAGTATGAGCATTTATATGCACCATGATTAAGTATTTTGCAAGAATAAAAAAAACCAAAAGAAAAAAAAACACCCAAAATATCTTGAATTTTCCAAAATGCTACCGTTACTGTTGCATTAAAGGAATAACGTAAAAGAAAAGTAATGATTGTAGATTGAACTAGAACCAATTTCTTTAATTTCAAATATATATATATATATATATAGCATTGCAAGCTGTAAAACAACTGAATTTTAAGCCATAGTCTAGTAAATATGATGACATCTGAGCTGATACCTCCATCTCCAAACCTACGCCACTCCAACAGGAGGACAATGGACATTAATTACCTGCAGTAGAGGGACATCAGTCCCTTAACTGCGGCCTCGATTTGAGATTCTGAAATATGTTGAATACTAAAGAGAAAAGTTATTATTAAGGTTTTGGAAACATAAATAGATACATGCTGCATTTCTGACAGCTTTTAGATTTATTTAACGAGTTTTATGCCTAGCTAACTTAGGTATTTTAGGTACTTCCTTTCTGTTTACTACACCGAGTGAAACAGAGCTAATTATAAGAAGTTCCAAATACATAAATAATGTAAAATAGCAACACCTAAAAGTGTTTTGGAAAATGTAAGGATCATGTTAGTATCAAAGGGCAACAAGCAAGTTTTTTCGATATCCTTTGATTATAACACATTTTCCCTGATGAAAAAATAAAGATAGATTTGTAGCATTAGAATTACGAATAAGTGTCAAATTTGTATTTAAAATGTTTACCTAAAATATTATGAACTAAAAATATGAAGTAAAAACAAAAAAAAAAATGTAAAAATAATATTTAGAACATTTTTTTTATTGTTTTTACTTTTTTATAAATGCAAAAAAAAAATAATAATAATAAATAAACATTAGCAACTGAATAAAATCAAATAAATATTATACTTAAGGATGCTAAAAAATTAAAATATTATTAAGAAATTCTTTGGAAAGAAATGACTATTGTGTATATTCCGAATTATAATGCATCTCTATAGTTACGAGCTGCATCTTTTTTTAAAGTATTTTAGGTAGATTCTCTGTATAACGCGTACCGCATTTTAAACGAAGACACCTTAAATGTCCGTATGAAATGCTAATATATGGAAGTCATTTATTCCAGTAATATTTCCGTGATTTTCAAATTATAGTATATTTCTAGAACTAAACTCTTTAAATTCATTAGGTATATTATTTCAAAATGTTTTATTGCATATGTTTTGCATTTCTCTGTCTAAATATAAGAAGTGTTTTAGATTTAATGACCATTATAAAATGCCTTTTAATTAGAATTCTGATGTTAAAATGAAGTTCTAAATATGTGTTTAAAAAAAGTCATGAGATATCAGAAATATATATACATTTATTCTGCATGATTTTTTTAAATGGGAGATCGGAATCTTAGTATTTTTTCGAGATGCATTATTTTTACTCAAATTAAATTCTGATTATCTATATTGATTCTCGAATTAATACTTAAGTTTCTATTTGATTCAAATTTCTGTTTGAAATTGTAATGAAATATGTGACAATTATTATATATAAAAGATGCGTATAGCCTAATTATACTGTGTTCTACTAAGCTATTAAAATATTTTTAAATCTAATTGATATTCATTGATTTTTATTAGCATTAAATCAGTGTTTCTCAAACTGTGGGGCGCGCCCCCCTTAGGGGGCGTGACAACTCTTCAAGGGGGCGCGAGCCTATTGAAAAGTCGAGAGCAAAAGATTTTTTAAAAAATTATTAATTTACCGAAAGTAAACAAACAAAAATACATTCTGACATGATAAAAAATAAAATACACATTTACACTGATACAATACACTTATAAATATATCAGTGTGATACTCAATGTATTTTATAATTAATTTAACAATTTTAAGTTAAAAACAAGTTTATTAATTACCAGTGACCCTATGGGTTTATCATATATATAATTTATAACAAAAATTAACACTTGATAATTTTTTCACGGTTTATAATTAAACCTTGACTGTGCCGATCATAAGTTTCGCGATTCGTTTCCCAATGCCAACCGTTTTCCACGTAGGCACGCGTATGTGATGTATTGGGGGATGAATAAAGGAGCAAAAATAATCTGGAATAAGTAAATCCTTG
>BMAV01010999.1:143830-154159 GCA_019973955.1 Trichonephila inaurata madagascariensis
TATATATATATGTGTGTGTGTACATTAAAATTACGCATTCGTTCAATTAAATAAAATAATAATAATAATAAATAATTTGATTTTAAAATTTGTGGATAGTTGTAATTATTTTTCAAAATATATCCGATGCGCTGTAACACGGCTTTAATTACTTAAGGGATATTTTTTTAATAATATAATATTTTAACTAACAGTAATAAGATAATTAAGTAATCTTTATAGTAATAAGACTTTTTCCATTAATTGAAAATTTGTTTAAATTATATGTATTTTTTTCTCCTGCAATTCCTTTCAATCTTTCACTGTCTTCAATAATCAATTTCTTACTAGAGATATTAACCACTGCTTAATGGATTTATTTACAAAATAATGCCAAAACATTAGAATTATATATCGTGTATTTTGTTATATAAATAATACTGCACCAATTAACTACAAGAGAAATACCTAACAAAATTAATTACACACAAATGACACTTTTTAAATCAGCTACAGAAATATTTCCTTGCAGATAATAATACTAAATATTTTATGTAAGCAAATATAGTGTAACTAAGTAATTGTAATCACCAGGCACTTCCCATGAAAATATTTTTAAACATTCCACCAAAATGTAGTTACACAGAATAATTTTTTTAAAAGTATTTCGATAATGTATTCATACACATTGCGAAAAAAAATAGCTCTTATAAGATACTAAAATTCTCTAAGGTGCTGTTGAAGAAACTTTTGAAATATACCAAATGCATCATAAATAATTTTCTTTTGAAGAAATACGTGTTTCTAGTAAATCAATCTCATTAATTTATTTGAACCCTATGAAATAATTCAAAACTAATGTTTCAGAATTGTGTTTTTAATTCATCTACTTCATTTTATTGCTACTGAAATAAGAAATTTGCATTACTTTACTACTAACTTAATAAATATTCAAATAATTCTTATTTCTGACAATAGGTTTATAACTCTCTCTCTTAATCACTTTTATGTCCAATTACATTAAGAAAAATGTGACGTAGGAGATCTCATAATACCACTTATATATTCTCTGAGGTGACATTATCTTCTCTGAATTAGACCTTTAAAATAACCACCCATGATATTATGTATCTAATTGCAAGATGAAACGTGAGAATTAAATCCCTGTGTATTTTAAGGAGTCAACATATTGGATGTGAATATAATAACCATAACTATATCCATACAGAAGCAGAACCAGCGGCACATGCGAAGAACCTTAATTGAGTCTATTAGAAGCCATCACCAGGGATTTATGTATTTCGAAAGCTTATTGAAGTTAGTAAACTGGTAAGTCGGAATGTAAAGGTTAAATTAGATAGCCACAAATTAAGTCTCTGAAATTTACACTTGGCGTACATTACAATAAATTGTTTAAAATAAAATAAAAGTACTGTTATTACTGTTTTTGTGTAATTTTGGATAATTTATGAGCAATTGTGTGTCATGCATAAATTTCAGAGCCATATTCTACTTTTCCTTCAAGTCATTTGAAGGGATTTTTTTTTAGTTTTAATGCTATGGTTGAATTGAAGAGTTCTTATACATTAGAAAATAATTATTTTCACAACTGTATACTTTTAAAAGGTTTTGGTTTTGGAAAGTAACATTACAAGTTAAATGAATTGTCTAACAATATTCTCTCACTAAATAGACAGAGAATAAAGCTATTCAGATTACTGAAATAATTAAGATAAACGTTCATTTATTTTTTATTAAATATAATAAATTAAACTAAATAGGTAAAAAATACATATAAATACATTTGAATATACTTCTATATTCCAAATATTAAATAGATTAAAAAAAATGACTTACAACTCAATATAAAAATTATTTTTAATTCATTATTTTTAAAAAAAAGGCAGTTAAATGTTTTTAATTTTTGGAAAAAAGAAAACATTTCTTTCTAAATTAGCTTATAATTTTAACAATGGTTTTCTAAGATTGATAAATCTAAGTCGTGTAGGAATATCTGAAAATAAGATTGAATTACTACTGTATATACCCTGTAAGAGTTTGTAGTATATAAATCCGTGTTCTACAAGTTACTTAGATTATATAGATATTACACTTTAAACATAGTTTCTGTTATGTTATGTACAATACGTGCATAACAGAAACAACATATATATATTTCCTATAAATGAGGTCCATTTTAATTTGGCAAATTTAAAGATTCCCCTTCCCTCAATTTTAAGTTGAATAAAATAAATCATGCTCTATAAAATTTTTTGACACATGTAATGTAGATTACAGCTAAAAATAAACTGAGACGAACTCCTCTAAAAATGGGGTTTTCCGATATTTCAAATTCAGAGTGACGTTTAGCGCTATCAGCCAATTTTTTTTGTTAATCATCGGGGCTATATAAAGCATAAAATAAAATTGTAACATTTTTCTAATTATCTTAGCGTGTTATACCAACACGATCACAGACTTTTAATCGTGTTATATGGATCAATTTTATACGAACCTTTGTTATGGGGAGCATTTAGTATTAAGATGTAGCTGAGATAGATGGATAAAATTTAAACTGATTACCGAATAACTCTTATGCATGGATTGAATATATTAATGTTGATTTTCTTTTATTTTGGAAAGTCGAGGATTGAATTAATCCACAGTATATAGGGAATATAGTTACTTCACTTGAAAGTCCTTGGTGACTGTTAAATGCACAATGAAAAAGTGGTAGTTAATACAACTGAAAGCAAGATGCATGGTATTATTGTGAGGAGGAGAAATAATTGGCAAAGTGTCCACATGTCTCATAGACGATACCAGATTCAGAAGACCATCATTCACTCACGATGTTGCCACAGTGAGAAAAGGGGAGAACTTTACCTTTTTAAAGTTAATTTCTTAAGGCACGGTAGGGAAACATTTTCGTTACGCGTTACCAATTACGGTTACGCGATGAATGTAAGGTAGAAATGTATAAAGTTCCGAGAATTCCCCAAGTTTTTTTAAATACAGTTTGAAATAATAATGATAATAATAAATTTGTTAGTTATATATAATATTACTTTAAAATAAAAATTGATTATACAATACAATACATATAAGTGGCAACAACTTCAATTCTTCTAAGATCGTAGATGGTTACATTTGACGATCTACATAAAGTATCTCAAAGTGTATTGCATTAAATTTATAATCAGGGGTTTCACAGGCCAGTTCATATGCTGAATATATTCTCTCTATTTTCCTTTAAAAATAATCAAATCTCAAATTTAGGTAGTCCATTAAAATGGCCACAACCGAAAGCATATAAAAAAAGGGATGTATTTCTCAATGTGTGGTTGTACTGTCAGAAAACCATATGAAAAATCTTGTGATGGAATACGATATCACAAGATAATACTACGTTCATTATATCGCCAACCATTCAAAAGCTCTACTAGTACCCAGAGATATATTTTCTTTACGTTTAAAATGATTGACATCGTAATGAGCTGTTATAAAATGTTATATGTTTGTTTATCCAGTTATCATCCTTCCAGCGATTATCTTTTAGAATACATTTTACGCTACAGACTTTAAAAGAAATTGAAAATTGCAAAATACTTCAAGCTTCGAAATTTTTATTTGAATGCAGCTGCATTAAGCCTAATGGGAGGCGCCATACGTTAAGCCTAACAGATTCTTCGAGCAATCTTCGCCAAGAACACCAAATGCAATCTCGCCAAAATTAACTCATTATCGGTATCAGGCACTAAAACTATATCATTATAATCTTCCGTGTGGTGACCGGAGTAGAATAGTCCCAACGTAAGGTCATGCGTGTCGTAAAGGCGACTCAAATGAGCAGAAGTCCAACCTCTCAGGGCTCTGGCAACCCTCAATTATGACAAATGTACCTCTGCACTTTGTGATACACGACAACAACAACAACACAAATAAGCCAAAGAAGTTAACTTCTACCGCGTGTTCACACTGATACACATGCATCTTTTTATTTTACGTAACAGTAATCTCCCTCATTTAAATGTTCATGAATATGATTGATCTTAGTTGCGACAGTGTGTGAAAAATCATTCATGTTTCTATATCAAATAAGTCAGTTTACGCTGGATTGCACACTTACTAACTCCTTTTCAGAAAAATACTCCACGCGGCTTGTTAGCTTAAGTTTTTGCATCTTTTGGAGCAAAACAGGGATTCACTTGTTACTTATGGATGGATGTTGGTTCAAGCAATTTGCTTCAGAAACCAGAGAGATATCAAAGAAGTTGAATCCCTGAGATTCCCCTCCAAGAAGACTAATGTGAGGCTGTATGTTAAAAAAGGCATGTGTTACTGAAGAGAAAAAATTTTAACTGTATTTTGCTAACGAGGGAATCTAAAGTAAGCTTCAGATTCGACTGCGTTACGCTTAATGGAATTTTCTTGAATTCAGTTATCAATCATGCTCGAGCCGACGATGCTCACTCGGTTTTAAATTGAAAACCTCTTAGACGTGTGTTCTTTTAAATAATAATAAAAAAACCATACACATGTTACTCCGTGAAGATTTATTATCTTTATTTAAATATTACTTTGAAACAGGCCACTTCCTCTCAACTCATGCGAGTGAACGACAGAAAAGAAGCACAAGCAAGAATGATTGAAAAAAATGTAGGAGAAATCGAAGAGGAAAAGAAACGAAACATGAAATCTATTTTTTGATTCAGTAACAAGAGCATTTCAGCAAAGAAATGTGCCAAAAGAATTGAAATCCTAAATTATAATGAAGTTAATTGGGTAGAAAATTGTCAATGTTGTGGTTTATATTATAAAGATGACAAAAAAAAACTACGAAATTACGTATAAATAAAAGCATATATTGTGAAAAAGTACGAACCCTCTCCTTTTGTTTGCTTAGAGAATTTTAAGAAAAGTAAATGGGGTTCTCAAGGGATACTTTTTTTAGCCTTGTATAGTGCCATATAAATTTTATATATTTTACTTACTATCGCAACGGTATTGACTACATTATATAAAAGGAAGCACATGGCTGCCAATTCAAAGCGAGAAAAACATGGGAAATCAGGGTTGCAAACTTGGCGAGTTATCTTGAACGTTGGCATTGTTATGATCGTACGTGCCATATAAACATATATCTTAAACAATTATTATCTAAATAAATAATTTTACTATAAATATTTTAAATAATAAGATGAAATGACATTCATATAAATCGTATATAATCATATATAAGTGTATAAGAGTGCATAACCATTTAAACATTGCCCTTTAAAGAAAATTGATGAAATAAAAAAATCCACGGATGAATGAAGATGAAAAAAAGAACTACTTAACCTTCGCATGCGAAAATGTCGTCAAAGTAAAATTAGCACATCCCAACAACTAGATACTCTTGTCCAGAATAAATCAGAATATTTAACTTCGATCATGTGGTCATAGGCACGCACAAATAATTTCCTTTTTAACAAGTCATTTTAACATACTGTAAGTGAGGAATGATCAGACCATCATCAGTGCCTATAAACGAATACAGTTGAATATAATGCGTGATTCTCTGATCATAAAACAACACTGTGAAGTTTCCAAAGACATCCGTAATCTTTCCGACAGTGTATTTGCTCACTCATCTAGAGGTGCAATTGCAGAATCAAAGAAATGTGGCTCAAACGTTTTGTCACATTTGATCTACTTTTGCCAACTTGCTTGAAAATAATTTTCAGTTATTTTCAACATTTAAAAATACTTAGAAGTATTTAAATATTTTAGTATCTATATTTAGTTTTAAAATAAACAGTAGAAAAAAGTAATTATTTTCAATATTACACATCATTTCCGTTTCGTATTTAAATGTAAGTGCTTTCATCCTTACACTAGTGTTTCTCAAACTGTGGGGCGAGCCCCCTACGGGGCTTGATAACTCTACAAGGGGGCACGAAGATATTAAAAAGTCGAAAACAAAATATTATTTAAAATATATATATATATATATATATATTAATTTGCTGAAAGTAAACAAACAATATATATTCTGCAGAATAAAAAAACACATTTATAATAATATAAATGCACTTATATAAATGTATCAGTACTTCCCAATGTATTTTATAAGTAATTGAACAATTTTAAGTTAAGAGCAAGTTTAATAATTACCAGTGTGACTCCATGAGCTTATTATATATACAATTATATACAAAAATTAACACGTCTTGATGATTTCTACTGTTTATAATTAATCCCTTAACTGCCGAGATTTAAAGTTATACGATTCAATCCTCAATGCCACTGTTTTTTCACGCAGGCGCGCGTATGAGATGTATTGGAGGAGAGGGGGGATAAAAAAGGAATAAAGAAACAAATCCTCTGAAATACTTAAATCTTTTGCAAACACTGCCAAGTTAATTTTATTGCATTACAAAGCTTTCAGAATATTTCTATGGATAGAAATTCACAGAAAAGTTCGTACTTCAGAAAGACTTATATATACGTCCGGACCAATTGATACATTGGATCACCAAGACGTTTATAGGCGTTGGTGGGAAGGGGTTAAAGTCGTATTGTAGCTTTATTGTAAATTTACATCAATACATTGCTATTGTATGGACAAAAGGGGGTGCGATGGAAATTATGACTGAAAATTCGGTCGCAAGAATCGATAGTTTGAGAAGCACTGCCTTGCACCAAACTATAAGAACTTATATTTTGATAGAAAAAATATAGGACAATAACGTATAATTCGATAACAGATTAACTTCATCTAAATGAGTTTTGTTATTGGTGATATTGTTATTCAAACGAGTTTAAATACAAAAACTGAATCTTTATAATGATCATTTCGATGAAGTATAATAAATATCATTCGCACATTTCATGTCGTACTTTTAAATTTATAAATAAATTAACGTGTCTTCAATAAAAATTGTAGATTCGAAATATCACAAATATAATATGATCTATCTAAAAATAAACTGATATTAAAGATACGAAAATGTGCTGGGTGCGTTCTAGTATGTAGCTGTATTATAGAATTTATGATTAAAAAAAGTACCATTAATTAAACATGTTTATTCATTTAACATCAAACAAAGGTGTGGGTCTATGTAGAAATTCCTTTTTTCCATTTAAGTTTGTCAGGATTATGTTATTTATTTCGGTATTTATTCCATTTTACCATTTTTCCAATCTCGCCAAGGAGGCCTTTTTGGCGTCAACACATAATATACTCATAGAAAAACGTTAAAAAAAGTTAGCTCGTAATGGCTTTGCATCGATTTTTTATAAGTTATGAAAAAGGCATTATTGATAAGATAACACAACGACTTACTTTGGAATGTTACCAGAGGAAATATTTTGCTTGCGGTCGGTTGTATCATTTTGGCGACTTTTTTTCACTTGCGCCTACGTAACGAAAAAGTACCTGAATTTCCCTTCTGTTGGGACTTTAAACTGTCTATTTACATTTAACAACATATTCTGTATTGAATTTGATTAATGAATATACTTGTGTTAATGAAAAGCTATACGTAATTTAGAAATGTATTTAAAACTTAAGACAAAAATTTATGTTTATCATATACTTACATTTCCTTTAAAAAATAAACTTAAATCAAATATATTCTGCTACACTTATGTTCAGTATTTTCAGTTAGTATTTTTCTGAATATTTATTGCATCACTACAAAAAAAATGTTTAAATTGAGTATTATGTACATTATTCTCAAAATTTCTTCATCAATGAACTGATATCTATATAAACCTCATTAACTATTTTCAAATAGATAATTAGAATATATTACTTTCAGGTGTCGGGCTTATTGAAATATAAAAAAAAAATCGTTTTAATCAAGCTTAGTCAAATATTTTTTTTTCTCTAAATTATATACTCACTTCCAAAAGTTACCCACGGAGAGGAAAATGTTAATTTCCGTAAGCCAGTGTTTCTCAAACTGTGGAGCGCCCCCTCCTAGGGTGTGTGATAACTCTAAAAGGGGAGCACGAGCATATTGAAAAGTTGAAAGCAAAAGATTATTTAAAAAAAAAATAATTTAATGAAAATTTATAAGCAAAATACATTCTGACATATTAAATAATAAAATACGCATTTATTCAGATATAATACACTTATAAATGTATCAGTACTGCGCAATGACTCAATTCAACAATACTAAGTTAAGAACAACATTAATAATTGCCAATGACCCTATGGGCTTGTCATACATAAAATTATGTAAAAAAATTAACACTTATCTTGATAATTTGTACAGTTTATAATTAATCCATTTACTGCCGATTAAAAATTACGCAAATCACTCCATAATGCCACATCTTCCACGTAGGTGCGAGTATGTAATTTATTGGAGGGATGGGAGAAAATGAATAAATCAGAAATTCCTTTGAAATAAGTAAATCCTTCCAAACAATGTCAAGATCCCTTTATTGCATTCCAAAGCCTTCCGAATAATGTTATGGGTAGCAGTGCATAGGAAATATCGTACTTCAAACAGACGTATATATACGTCCGGTGTAATTAACGCTTTGGCTGAGAAAGACGTTTATATTCGCCTGTGGTACTTAAGAGGTTAATGTCGTATTGTACCTTTAGCTTCAAATTATATTATTATTGAATTCAATATATTGTTATTGTATGGAGGTGGGGGCGAGATGAAAATTATGATTCAATATTGGGTCGCCAATATTGAAACTTTGAGAAGCACTGCCGTAAGCCAATCAGAATTAAAGAAGCTGAAATTGGCTGCAAATGTAGAAGAAAGCATACAAATATGTTAGGTAACAACCAATCATTATTTTGCGTCAAGAAATATGCAAACTAGGCAGTCATATGAGAAACCGGCATTGTGAATAGTTACATATAAGTGCTAAGATGAAAGGTGTTTAGAGGATTCGTACGATTAGTTTTCAAGCTAGACTTGCTTCTGCGGCTTCCAGAGGACGAATGGAAGTTTCTGAGCGCTGTCGGACCATTGGAATAATCGAAACAGGACATTCATTAGCAGATGTTGCATATTTTTTTTGAGTTCATCAATCCGTCATTTTACAATTATAGAAAAAACTCATAAAAAGCCAAACAATTTTCCGGGTACCTTTAGTTTGTCGTCCAAGACTTAAGACCTTAGCAAAATGAAGATCTACCTTCACTCGCGGACATCTATGGTTGAAGTGGACATTGGTAAGACGATACCTGCTTCTATCGTTAGTCGAAGACTACACTTGAACTATCTGTAGGCTAGGGTACCACGAGTTTGTGTACCTTTCTTCATTCAGTCCAGAGGACCATGATTAAAGTGGTGAAACCAGCATGTTAAATTGGACTGTGTCAGATTAAGCAATGTTATGTTCTCGGATGAGTACATATTTTCCCTATAATGCGATAATAATTATGTAAGGTTCTAAAGAAACAAGACACACGGAAATGAGTTGCTAACTAGTAATATCAGACTTTTCTTTTGCTACTTAAAAAAATGCAACTGTAATATCACTAAGAATTATACACTTCATAAACTTTACTTCATTCATTAGCTGATATAATTCATAACTTGCCAGTATAAGTTCAGTATCTCTATTCATTCTTAAGATATCACACATGAAATATCATGAAACTTACAGTAAAGAAAAATAAAGAAGAACGATAAAATTTCCTTTTGTAACTTGCACTCAAAAATTAATAAGGTGGTTATCTCCAATAGTCTTTAATTTTTTATTTCTAAAATCAAACTAATTCACATTCAAATTGACCACAGTTACAATAACATCAAAACAGTTAAGGGGGTTCGGCACGTCCATAGGAACCCATGTTAAATTGAGTAAGTTTCTGTACCTTTTTCTCAGAAACTACTCACTTCTAATGGATGAAATTTTTACAGTAGATTATGTGTACTATCAATATAACTTAAACAAAGGGCTTGTACCTTTGTTAAAAGTTAAATTACTTATGAGTTTTTTTAAAAAAATGTCAAATTTTGTTTCGTAAAATTTAGTTTAAAAAAGTCTTATCTAAAACATTTTTCTAGATCCAATCATTAAAATGTGTAAACATGTTAAATGTATGCTTACTGAAAATTTTAGGATTATATAGCAAGTAGTTTCTGAGAAAAAGATACATAAAATGAAAAATAGTACATTGTGAGAAAACAGGCTTTAAAGTAAAAATTTATAATTTTTTAGCATTTACATTTTTTAGTACTTTCCAGAAGCATATGAAGCACATTTTCTTTACTCTCTGCTCCTACAAAAGACTCTTCCAATTTTCTTTTATTTTTTTTCATTCATTTTAATAATTAAGCCTTTTGGGGGGGGGGGGGTTTGAAAAGTGGTTTTTGTGGGGGG
>BMAV01010999.1:182105-204568 GCA_019973955.1 Trichonephila inaurata madagascariensis
ATATAAATAAATAAATAATAATGAAATCAATATGTTTAATATTTTAAAATATTTCAAAACTTTAGCAAGTTGTTTATCTACTTTTATTAGATACTACAAATATTAAATGTATCATAAATTAGATTAGATGTATTATGCATTAAAAAATTATTTATTGAATCGTACTAAATATATACATATTTAAATTATTTTTTACCGTACATTATACAAACTACGCTGCCTCAAAAGGTCCAGAGTCAACATAAAAAAAAGATGACATCTGCCAATGTTAACTGTATAGCAATTCATAAAAAAATTAATAAATAAATAAAAAAGTTACGAAATTTAAAGAAAAAATTCGAATTTTACTCTGGCAAATCAACATTCATATGTCTAAAATTAAAAAAAAATATATTAATATTGTTTTTATGATTGTTGCATTTGATGATATGTGGTAACAACTCATCCTAAACATGTAACTTCAGAAATGAATAATTAATTTGTTTTGGGGTTACGTATGAGAATCAATTTTACTGTACTGCTATTAGCATGATTCTCTTTTAATTATTTAAGGTATTACAATTAATATTCCAGTTGTATTTGAAATTGTTCATAATTTCTCTAATGCAAATTCAATTATTCGATGTTATTATTTCCAGAACACATTCACAGTTAACATGATGCAGAATCAAAAATGTGTTAAAATTCGTGTACACATAGTATATATTTGTTTTTGAGCAGTAATATAGTATTAATTGTTCTCAATTTTTCATTGTATTGCACAAGGAATGATAGTTCTTAAAATGTAGCAAAGAAGAATCATAAAAGAGTAATTTGAATTAAAATAAACAACTTTATATAGAAAAAGGTCTAATATAAACTTATTGACAGTGTCAAAAAATTGGAACGTCATCGAAGTAATTTAAATACCAAGAAACATGCAAATTATTTTCTAAAAATCATGTATTTTGATGGATTCATATTACTTATTTTGACTTATAATAAATTTACTGTAGGAATCCAAACTCACACACAAATAAATGAGGAATTAGCTTTATTCAAACTTAGTTTATGGATAGATTTTTCCATACCGTCTGACTTGTACCACTTGGACATTAAAGGAATTCTCATTCCACTTTTGTTTTTAACTTTTGCTTCTCTGTATAATGGTTCTATTGTATTGAGAGTGTATTTGAAGAGTACGGAAGTCATGGAATGCTCTTTGACTTCTTGTCGCCATGGGCTCTGTTTCAGCTCTACCAAGCCTGCTCCTCATATTTCATTCACAACAAATTTTGCATATGCACTTGTGAGCTATGATTACTTAGATATTCTGTTAGTTAACTTCTACTTTAATGATTTTCTATGAATAAAATTTAAGGTGCTTGATAAGAGAAATTTTAATACTAAAAAAATATCCGTTCACTGAACTTCTAATAGGTTTCTCCGATTATGAATCAGAACGTGAAGAACATCCGATACGCATGGCAGAAATTTTATTCCTTTTGTATTATTTTCTTTGGAAAATGATACAAAATATTCTTCTTTAGATGAGGACATTCAAATTGAAGATTCTCAAAATTTAAAATGAATTTGCGGCTCGCGTTGATTCACAGTGGGAATAATGTGCTTCTGGAACAGCAACTGGTAGATGCCCAATCCAAAATATTTAGCAACGACAGAGTGGTTCACCTATTTATGCAAGAAGAAAAGTAAATTAAAACGTTATTGTAAACGATTAGTAGCATTATAAAGACAGAGAAACTTTTAAGCAGATAATAAAATGCATACAAATAAAAGCTTGTCAAAAACTAGAAAACCATGCCTCATCTCTTTCAGAAAAGGGATTGTGTGTTCCCTTACATTTCGATTTTGAATCCACTAGAGGAGTTTCAGGAGCTAAGATCCTGGAGCTCCATTCATTATGTATTATACTAGATGGGATATGAATTCTTGTAGATGAACCATGTTTTGGAACAAGTATTAAAAATATCACATTTTTGATACTTAATTTCAATTCAGCTCGTCATAATGTAGCAAAGCAAGATACATTCACAATGATTTCGGAAGTAGGGAAAATATGACAATCAATGAACAGTTATTTACTAGTATAAGACTCTATGTCCATATACTCAGTTTATACCTTCAAAACCTGATAAACGCAGACAAAAAATTTTGATAGCTGCAGATTTAGAAAGTAATTATTTTTGAGCGCATTTTGTTACCAGGGAAAAATTAAAAACAAGATCAAATTCAGAAACTATCTGAATATGAATTTTTTTAACTAATCGAAACGTGTTAAAATAGGGAAGAATAGTATAGTAGTTCAGTTATAGTATTTTTACTTGTCTTAAGATGGATAAAAAACGAAACGAAACAAAGAACCGGAGTTATTTTGAAAATATTTGGAACCGTCAGATTTTATAAAGCAACAAATTGCGAAGTAGATATTTTTGACCAATTGGTAAAGCAATATTTATTCCAAACAGATTCTAAAAAAAGGCTAATTCAAACAATTTTTTTTTCACTTTGCTGCCGTATACGCTTGGCTTATTTTCAATTTTGAAATTAAAAAAAAAATACCCAGATGTACTTTTATTCAAACATTAGATGAAATACTGACAGCAGAATTCATTAAAAACCCATAAAAGAAGCACAAAGAATGAAGTTGAGCTGCGAATTAAAAATCCATCCAAAAGCATCATCTGGCAAAAAAGTATTACGGAAATGTGATACATAAAATATGTTCTCGTGCAATAGTGTAGAAATTGTGCAAAATATATATCCATTAATTGTAAATAATGTAAATAGTTATTTATTTATTTATTTTATTTATGTGTTCATTCATTTATATATTTATTTAATCTTTTTTTGTTTCTTTTATATCATCTGGTAAAACTACTCTTCGTTTATTGATGTAATATTTTTTGTGCGCAACATGTATTTTTACAAAAAGCTTATTAATCTGCATATATTACTCGAATTTTTTGTTTAAGCTCTACTAGTGCCAAAATGACACATTACCAGCATTTTAGGTGGTAGTTGCATTTCGAACATTCTAGAGCTAACATTACACAAAAACTTCAAACAGTTTCTGAAAAAAAATGACCACAGTTATTATTTTAGAAAATACTTGCGTACTTGCAAGATACTACAGATTTTCTTCAAATTATACTTTTCTAGTTTTAAAATATAAGCAAAAAGAATGTACTTGCTTTGGCATTATTTAAATACTGAAAATTTACATTATTTTTTTTTCGTTACTTGCAAAACATTTGCATAACCAAGCAAAATTCATTATAATATTTAAGACAAAAATGAGCCTCTTTAAAGTGAAATAAAACTCTACAAAATGCAATATTTAATCTTATGCATTGAAGATATTTTCCACACTCTCTTTTGTTTTCCTTATAAAAAATTGACTTATTTGTTAGGAAATGATCTAAGTTCATCCCCCCTTTTTGTTTCTTCTGCTTTTTTGGAAAAAGAGAGGAAAATATTGAGTAACAGAGATAATAAATGCATCGCTTAAGCTTTCGAAACCTCATTAAAGATATAACTTTTAGATATTATTGGCTATAATTCAAATAATCTTCCGCTTAGTAGGAGTTAATGTCATGTAATCTTTCAGAAATGATCTTATTGTTAACGACGCGAAACAACCGAAAGAATCACCTGCGCCGGTACTTAAAGAGATTAGTGGCCGATCCACGTATGCAAGTAAAAGAGATACTAGAGTTTTTTCCTCTCTCTGCTAAGAATGTCTTGATATTTAATCATCTTCAAAAGAGGGATATGAGTTTGATATTTTTATTCGTAGAAAAAAAAAGAAAGCAAGTTTATCATGTTTATAATTTTTTTTATAAAGAAGTTTCAACAAGCGATAAAGTGGAATATTGTATAGTGTTATCTTAATCTCTCTTAGAAACATTTCGAAAGATGAAATAAAATTTTTATGTAATTAAATTTAAACTAAAAAAATAAGTAATTTATCTCTATAGTTTAAGAAGATCAATAGCTTTTTGAATTCATATTTAATATATTTTTACTTTAATTCTAAAATAAAGTAAAAACCCATATTCAAGCAAATTGCAAAACTAAAGGTAGTAATTTTTGTGAATATATTATTATATATTGTTATAGTGTTTTAATAATTTCCCATTCATTATATAAGATTGCAGTTTTAAAAAATCACCTTATAAAATTATAATTAATTATTCTCTATAATTTTTTGCTGATATTGACAGATTCTTAAATAATATTTTTAAAGTTAAATAACAAATGCGGATTTTAATTGTCGTAAGTATTAATTTTAATTAATATCAAAGCACATTTCCTTGGAAATAGAATAAAATTAAGAAAAATGCGTCAGAGAATTTTCGGAAGAATATCAACTAATGATTGATTTAGTATTAAATTTAATTGTTGGATAATGACTGAATCAAATTTTTGATATACAGATACATATTTTGATATTTTTTCTCTTCGTCTGTGGAAAAAGTGATTATAACGTATAAATAATTCTCAGTTTAAGATTAAATGTTGAAAATAAGTTCATTATAGGACTGTTTTATTTAGTTAGAAAAGGATAAACAATACAAATAAAAATAATTTTTACTAGGATGATCCATAAATAAGCGAATTGAATATTAATTTTTTTTATAAGACTTTTCAAAAATTTCATAAAGAAAATTACATATATATATATATTTTTTAAAAAAATGCTTAAGAAAATCTACAATTACTACAATTTAACTAAAATTAAGTATATTTAATAAATTAATTCGTAAATTTCTTTTCACAAAACTGTGTCTATTATAATTTCCTAAATGTAAAATTATTATAACTTTTAACTTTTTTCAACCGGATATTGCAACTGCTCATATGAATTAAGTTTCTATCTTTTTACATCGCATTGCATTAACATCACTTTTTTTTTATTTATTAGGAGTTCTCTAAATATTTTTGGGGGTTTATATGCTATTATATTAAGTAGATTTAAATTAATTGAAATCTTAAGATACAATAAATGGAAAATTAGTTTCGAAAAATATGAAGAAACTTTTATCTATGTATCATTTAATTATATGCTTTAGAAGAAATAAAATTAGAAGTTATAACCACAGAATTAGAAGTATTAACCACATTAATAGTGCTTTTAATTATTTTTCTAAGGATTAATACATCTACGTGAATATTAATAATTGTTAAATTCTTATTAACTATTGCATGCTCCTTAAAATTTCAGTTACATATTTCGAATGCGCATTTTGTTTTTGTAACTGAGCTGTATATGTATGCTAACTTACAATAAGAAAAAAATTTGAGAAATATATTTTTGTAGAATAATTTATTTACATTTTTTTCAGACTTAGATTCTAAAACCTGGTGTATTTTTTTGTTTTTTTGAATGACAAAAGGAAAAATAAATGCTTAGTTAATCACCAGATGTAGCAATATAACAGTGTGAGAATGTTTCAAATAGGACATATTTTTTTAAAAAATTATATTGTAGTTTGTATCAGAAAACACAAAGAGAGAGTCTAATTTTTCTTTTACTTTCATCTATATTTGTAAATTTAAAAACAAACCACCAATAACCACAACAAAATCCATTTTTCTTATGTTGTGTGATTAAGTCAATGATGCTCGTTTTCCCTCCACTCCCATTACGTCGAAATTTGTGATTCCCTCCTATTCTCACAAAGATACAGAAGATTTTTCGGATCAATGACCAAGCGAAAGAAACAAATGACCACCACAAAGCTTATATTATACTTATTTCTTTTACTCGATTTCTATTACTTTTCTTTGTAATGTTCTGATAAGTCGAAATTTTGTAAGAATTAAGTTTTCAAGTTCAAATTTGGGAATAGATATTGTGTAAAAACTTTAAACCACATCATCTGAACATCGATATTGCATATTCTGTCTAAAATTGGATGGAAATTTATTTCTTTTTAAAATAAATGTTAGTTTGTCATTAGGTTCCAGAAAATTGTTTTAGCAATCAATCAGAAAGTACGCCTTACCTATAAGGACTTAAGAATTTATTTGTGTTAATCAGAACACATAGACACGTCTCGTTATCGATATTTTTCCATAATTAATTAAACAACCAATAGTTTTTTAACTAACTAAGATTAAATGATCTCCAAAGCTGTGCAGAACTACGATAAAAACAATTAGCCTCTATAATATGTCAGTGAAATAGAAATCAAAATATACTCACTTTTAAAAATTAAGATAATTGAGACGTGAAAATGCTACAAATTTTAATTTTTTTATTTTGCTTTTAAAAAATAGAAGGCTTCTTCATAATCCCATAGATGCATTATTTATGAGAATTCGATAAACAGAACGCTAGAAAATTGAATTTTAAATTTGTAAACTAATGTGGCGTAACTATGTTTCAGGTACAGTTTCTTCAAAATCCACTTTGTATATGACATGTATTGCAAAAAAACTGATTATTCTATACAAAGAATGTACTTTATCTGTATTATATGTTGAAGTTTATTGAAAATTCTACATTTTTTGTGCAAAAAAAAAGAAAAAATTCAAATAATTAGTTACAAAATTTTAAAAATAAAATTTTATTTTATTTTATTTATTTATTTATTTTTTTAAATAATAATTATGGCAAGTATCCATTTATAAATAACCAGTGAAGTTCTTAAATTATAAATAAAGTGGGTATAGAACAAAGTGGATTTCGAGGATTAATCTAGATTAAATACACAATATTCTAAAATTCCAATAAAACTATTTATTCTACACAAATTCTTCAAACAGATTTGAAATCAGCATGAGAAGTTCCATTCGAATTAATAAAAGTAGTCGTCTGATAGTACGAAAATTACAAAGAAAAATATTAAGGCAAGCTCAAAAATGAGTGTGTTCAGGACTTTTTGACTCTACTGTGTATATTTATATATATATATATATATATATATATATGCGTAAGCACCAAAAGTGCCAAAGTACTTACGCATTAAAAGTGATGTCATTTCTTTCTTGATTATTGTGATAATTTTCATTCTTTCTTTATTGTTTATTGTGTGTTGTTGTCAAAGTGAATTCTGAAATGTACACACTCAGGTTTTGAATAAAATTATGTAGAACTGGAATGTAATCATTTGATGGACATAAGAAATTTTAGCTCACCTTAATCTGAATTTAACAGCTAAAGCTGAAATAATTTTTTTTTAAAAATTTATTCAAACATGTTAAGTCTAAAATTTTAAAAACTTATTAATAATAATACATTTTTAAAAATAAGAAAGTTAATAACCACTCTATTTTTAATATTTAATAGCTCTCACTTCATGTGAAAAGTAAAAAAAAATGCAAGTTAACAATTAATTTGTAATTAAAAACTAACATTATAATACTACATTATTAGCATGTTTATCTCAAATAAAAACAAGAAGATAAGAGAAAGGGAATAGAAATAGGAAAAAAATTCAAAATAGTATGAATTTTATATTCACTATTAAAAATTATTGATAAAACATAGTTCAAAGAAAAAGCAATATTTTATTTATATTCATTTGTGAGGTATCTATTTCGAACTCTTGTGCCGAACTTCATGAACAAGTGTATATAAAAATATAAATAAATCACATTAAAATATAAAATTAACAAATACGGAAACACATTTTTAAACGTTTACAGTAACTAAATGTGTGAACATTATTACAAAATATTGAATTATTCCAGTTTTAATTCAATAAAATTTATTTTGCAACGTCTTACAAAATAAAATATTCGCCTGCAATTTTTTCTGAAATTCTGCTTAAAATAATTAATCGAAGTAAAAATCAAATAAGTACACATTAAGAGCTTTTCAAACTTTCAATACATATATTACAATATAAATGAATAGTATACCCTTATTAAAAATTTTAAAATTTGAATCAAATTAATTTCTGTGTGTTTGAATGAGATATGATATGAGAATATGGTTTTTAATTATAATGTTAAAATGTTATGTATTCAATAATTTGCTCTTGTATTTCCTGAATGTAAAGAAAAACACTTGTCTTTACTTATATCAAACAATTTATATCATATTAAATTACACATGTTAATTTAATTACTATAATATATTCAAAAAATTGCTTATTTACAGACCTATTATGCATGATATGTATCGGACACAAAAATTTTACTTCTACGAAGATGTATCTTTTTTTTTTGTTTATGTGAGTGTGATACAGAAAGAAAATAGAAACCTTTACTCTTTGAAGGAGAACTTGACTAAGTTTTATGTGTAAGAAAATTCCGTTCAGCTGAAATACTAATACATGAAAGTATTTCAATAACCTGCAAATATATGGAAGTAGAATCTTCCGCTTCACCACTTACTTCGGAGTCTAGTATAAACAACAATCACTTTGGGTCACAGCAGCGTACTGCTATTGATCTTCAAAGTAAACACCCTGATAAAATGAGATGGAACACACATAAACACAGGGAAGTTCCAAGACAAAAATCCTAAAGGAAACATCAAAATTCGGGTGGTATTTGAGATTTTATTGATGGGCTATCAAAGGTGGCTTTCAGACTGTGTTTATTCTGGCTAAGATACTAGGAAGATGTGGTGAATAATGCATTGGATCTAGAAGATGTGTCTTTGATACTTAAATCAGCCCTTCTGTGAGAATTGTTGCAATAATCTTTAGTAGTCGAGTTAATATTAGAAGAGCCTTCCATCGGAGCTAAATATATACAGGAATCTCCAGAAGGCAAAATTGGTTCCCAGGCCAGTAATGACAGTATGGTAGATATTCCAGTATAATAATAATTTCAATATTTTTTCTTCTTTTCAAATGGTACAATAATTTTTGTATCATATACAAAACACTTATAAGATGTGTGTTACTATAAATGAAAATAAAGTGTCTTTTGTTGAAAAGTAATAATATTAATTAATATTTTTTAAATTTGTGATATAATAAGTTTCGAATTTCTTTTAGAAAACTTCTTATTTCTGAAAGGGGTATGGATTTTGTTTTTGTCGTTTTAAATATATTTTAAAAATACTTAAGTAAAACAAATATGGGTGTAAAGAATCTAAATAATTGTATTATAGTTTCTTATTAGAAGTTTCGTATTAACATTTGAAGAAACAAAAACTATAAAATATATAAAGGGCAATAAATAGATATTTTTTACATTTGAACAAATTGCATTAACTTCTAAATTATGATCAGAGAGCTGAAAAATGTGCCGCAATATGATTTGCTGGTAATTATATATTAATGTTTTTACAATTTTCATTAAAAAAATAATTAAGATATTTTTAATACATTTTTTTATGAAAAAAAGATAGCAACTTTTTAGAAAATACTGTAAAAGGCTAAAATAATATGAGTAAATCAATCATGGCTTATTTTCATATATTTTTGTTGTGTATTGGGAATATGTAAGAGCACGATTTTATTTAAAAAATTCTTTACAAGGACACGACAACATTAATATAACTCAGTTTCTTAATTTTTATAAGAGAATATAATAATATAATAATAATATAATAATATATATTATTTTATAAATATATAATAATTAGTTTTAGAGGGATAACATATCCTAAAATGTAATCATTCATTAATAAATAACTGTTTTAAAAATTAAGACATCAATATATAACACTCTTACAAATTAATAAAAATGACAAACACGCTTAGAATATTTTTTTAGTAAAAAATATGGTTTTCAGAACAAATTTAAGTGTGAATCATTTATACAAAATATAAATTCGAATTACATTCAGCACAAATATTTCATTTTTCTGAAATGATATACATATAATTCGTATGTTGCATTTTTTTGTTTATTGCAAATGTATATGTGTGTGTTTTCCATTTTAAATTAGAAATATAAAACATTAACTAAGCGGAAAAAAATAAACTCATTATTGAAAGGAGTGTAAGTTTGATTTTCTTTTAGCATCCTTTAATATTTATTTGAACAAAATACATCTCGAATTCGAATGCAATGATTACTACTAAAAACAATTCATTCTATACAAAAAAGTAAACTTAGCAAAATGTTTACGTTGTGCTTCATTCTTGAAACTCTCCTAATTTTTTATTATAAGTATGGTGTAACAGACACTGTATGAAAGTTTAGATACATGCAATGTAGTATAGAGTGAGCATCAATGAGTACTCCCAAAATATAATAAACTACGCTACGGTTAAAATACAAACCGATTATTTTATCCTCGTATTATAAGTTATACATAATGAAATGTATATCTTCTTTAAATGAAAATATATGTGATGAAATATATATCTTTAAAAAATTTTATGATATTTTTAAAGAAGTTAACCTTATAATTTGAGATTATATTAGCCTTTTAAATGCATTATTCTTACTTTGGCTCGAAAATTCGAGACCGACGTTTTTTTCCAATCACACAATAAAAAAATAAAACTCTAAAAAAATAACTAAAGGTTAGAAACTGCAACTTTTTAAGGTGTATAAGGGTTTTTAAGGTTAGATTTCTAGCATATTTAATGAAAAGCAAGAAATTAATATAATAAAATTGATAAAAAGTTATTGAGATGGTATTGTCTTACAACAAGAAAACTACTGTCTGCTGTAAATTCATGACAAAAACTTTAACAAAAAAATAACATCTTTGAATTTTCTCATGGGTCCCAGTTAATCTTTTATAAATTAAAGCAAAATTGTGACCATTAAAAATTTCTAAGATTAGAGATCAAAATTATTTTAAAAAAGCAGATAAATTTGTGTTGTAACACACTTTAGAGCATTCTGTCATAAATTACTGTTAATGTTAATATTTTTTTGTGTTCAAGCTTCAAACCTATTTGAAATATTAAATCTGCTTGATTTATAATTTAAAACTTTTGGATTCTGAAATATAAATGGTTTTTCTATTTTGTAATATTTTAAGTGACATTTGTGAATTGTAAATTAACATAAATTCCTTTTCTATTTTGATTTTCTAGTTATTTTGAATATCACATAATCAATTTAATTTCCTGAGCTTATTGTTTTTTTTTCATATTCCCTTATAGTAAATATTTTACATTTGATAAAAACACCTTCTGCTTTATAATATTTATTTCAATTTATTTTCTCTATAATATAAGACTAAACTCAACTGAGTACCGCAACAGCCCATAAGACCCAAGGCCTACTACCTATCTCAGCATAAGTGACCTTGGGTGCTGAAGTGAATCAGCAGATGTTCCGGTCAGGTGGTCAATTTGATGCATCTCTATTATATTTCAGGCATAAACTTGTAAACATTATAAATGTTGCAAGAAATTAACTGAAATTATAAATAAATCAATATTTTTTTTTCATGAGGGAAGATACATTGTATATAACACGTGTTTAGTCAATACTATTTTTAATTCCTCTGCACAATTATAAAAGAAAACAGTATGTGTAACATATGTGTTTTATTATTATTATTATTTGATTTTATCAGTGTGCATTCATGAAAATATTTCTAAGCAAATCTCTAGCACATTATTATTCTATATTATTCTAAACTTTTTACATCATCATGTATCGAAATATCAAAACTGTGATTCGAGAAATCCATAAATACTTTTAAAGTTTATTCCTTAAAGAAAATGATATTTATAACTCAATGCATTGGTTTAATAATCCGTTGTGTTTTGTAACTTAATATCTACATGAAACATGACTTCCCAAATCTATACGTGTAATTAGAATTTTGGCACTGGAACATTTGATTAGAATAACAGCAACTTTCTATAGCATAGGCATGATAACAAAGAGAGGAAATTAACAACTAATGGAAAGCAGACTCTCGTATTTGAATCAGTGAGAAACGACCTTTTTGGATCCTTTAAAGATTACTGAAATTATTGAAATAGTATTCCAGTATAGGGTCAGGAATAAGTCTAAATTATGTGATTTGATCTTTCACTGACCACTCATAATACAGCTCAATTACTATTAAACAAAATAGTTATCTCAGTTTCACTTCTCAGAGATGAGTTGCAGAAAAAATCTTGATATATTTTTTTTTCTGCAATAAGCTTTAAAATTTAAATCTGTAAGAGAATCTTTTGAACAAAATAAATTTTTCACAATATTTTACATTTACAATGATAAAGAATATATCAGCTATGAATTAATTTGAATTTAAGAAAATTTTTGATCTTGTCTAGTGCTACAAAATATTACGTTTAAAATTTTTAAATGGTGTATGACTGTTATTCATTAATTCAATGTCCTGTAAAAAAAAGCTTAAGTTATGTAATTATTAATTTTTAAAAAAATATATACATGAAGTACTCAACTGCTTATTAAAGGTTTTAAGGATTTTTAAAGCATTATGTATTATAACTGTGACCATTTAGTTTTGACTTCTATAGTCTGATATACTTGCAGCAACATAGCACTCGTTTCTTAAGAGACTTAATCTTTAAAAAATAGGGCTGGAAATTCTAAAGCAAAAGTATATTATTTTTTACTTCCACGTACACCCCAACTCTTCTTTTGGGAGTCTAATTAGACAAAAACCATTTCCCTTGAGGCTCTCTGTTCAACAAAAAAACAGGCTTGCCAAATTTAATGTCTATAGATCTGGAGCAGATCAAAAAGTAAATTGCGATATCTATAATGCTCCCAATCCCATCTCCGGGTGTCAGTTTTCGTAAAACATGTCTTGGAGGATATTTGCTTAACAAAAGGAATTGCAAACCGAATTTCCCCAAGTGAACAGTTTTATTAATTCAAAAATGAGAATGTTTGTCCATAACACGCATATAAAAAAGTTACATTTTAAATACGTTCATATATATTTTTTAACATTTTGTACACATGCGTTTTTATTTATAAATGTTCTTATATATTTTAGCACCATGACTCTCTTCTGTTGTAAGCTAAGTTGCATTTATCACAAGCTTTGCTATTTTTGTAAGTTTATATAAACGACACCTTCCTATTAACTCTAGTATCAAGTGTATAAAGTATGCTAAGTCCTAACATTTGATGCTAGAAATTCAAGCTAACCTATGGGAATTATTTAATGTTATTCCGTAAAACGATAAGCTTGTTAACCAAAGCGGATGTCATGACGTTGAATCATAAACGCGGTAGCTTTAAAGGACAGTCTTTGAAGATTGACCATGCTCTTAAGGAAACAATCCTAAGAAAACTACTGAACTGGACATAACCATCAAAGTACCGGATAAATATGAATACTAGAAAAGAATATATTATAGTGCTGTCTAACGGAAGATCTGTTGTGAAAGTAGGATGCATAAATGGCTGAAAAAATACAAATAATTAGAGAAATATAAATATCTGATAATAAAAATATATTCAATGTAAGCAATCCCTATGTATCATCAGACTATTGTACTAATGTTCGAACGAAAAGAGATTATCAAAAAAACTAATAGGTTTAAATTATGACCTTCTATATTCAGTGACAAATTTGTGGAGTAAAATGTTTTTAAAATCTAATTAAATTCTTTGATTCAATAAATGTCATAACTATCATAATTGAAACGTTTTTTTTTATTTACGTAGGTCATTTAAAGATGAAACTAAAACCGATAAATATGACTTCTAATGAAGATTGCGTTCTCCTTTCCTTCAGATGAAAAGTACGTTGATTTTCTTAAAATAACATTCCTAATTGATTCTTAATAAAATATGAATCAACTAATGAAGATAGCCTAAGTCATTCAAATTTGTTATTTTAACTGTCTACCTGTTACGATAAAAAATATTACTACGTTCCTTTAAATTATTTTTATAACAAGAAGGTTGAAAGAAATCTGTGCATGGATAGTTTTGAAAGATTCCACAGCTTCTCAAACACTTACATAACAAATAAATATTTTTAGCAGAAGGATTGCGTGACAAACCAGCCCAGTATTTAAGGTTATGCATCAGAAAAATCTCCACTCTCCCTCTCCTGATTAACAGCTCAACAACATAGCAAAGCTCAACTCAACGATCCGTTTAAAGGACTGTCATAACTCACCATCTCCCTCACCAAACGAGTGAACATTCACTCACTCACCATCATCAAATTTTTCCTTTAAAAATTAAGAACAGTTTAGTAACCACACTTATATGTGACTTTAATTCATAATATGGAGCTATTGGTTATTTAGAACATAATTATTACTATGGTTTAATTATTAAAAAAAAATATGTAATCTAATTATTTGCGGTTTAACAACTCTAAAAAGCTTTTTTTTTTTCTAAATCTCTCACTTTTTGATTGCATAAATAAAGATAATTTAAATCATTAGATATTGAAAGGTCAAACTGTCTAATGTTTAATATCTTGCTCTTAGGTTTAATGTCAAACTATTAAAAACCGTTTATGAAAAAGTGAATGAGAAACACAAGAAGATTATGAAATAACATTAACAGAAAAAAAATGAATTTGACGAGTTTTTAAATTGCTTAGAAAGATGTAAGTCTTTAATAGAAAAAAATGCTTAAGTAAAAGAACTTCTTTCTCGGCAATCAGTTATAATAAATGGAACTAAGCAGTTAAAAATGTTTTTGGCTTGTAAAATCTAAATTCATACATTTTAATACCTTAAAAAGATTAGAGAAATAAAACTCTTTTATAGAACCAAAATAGATATAAATGAGACATTTATAAGGAGCATACATTTTATTACCTTAAAAAGATTAGAGAAATAAAACTCTTTTATAGAACCAAAATAGATATAAATGAGACATTTATAAGGAGCAACAGCCTTAAGTTAATATTTATTTTAGCAAACTGCAATTTTAAGATCTTGTTTAAGGTATCCGACTACGTTCGGAACCGTGATTATAAAAAAGCGCATAAATGGATAATTTTCATGATAGTGTCACTTGGATTACAATACATGTATAAAATTCTTTTAAGGACATAATGACAAAAAAATTATTTAAATACAAAATTTTGGCAAAAAATTAACCTTTTTCAAAATGCTCTTTTTTTGTGGCAAATGCTTCTATTATAATAATATTTTGCCTGTATATAGTTCAGACCTCCCTACAGAAGCTGAACTATGAATTTTGAAAAAATTCACATATTTTTAGAGTTACAACCTATTGAAATAATTATCGGTGTTTTTTCTTAAAATTTCTCCCCTCGGTTGTCGTAAAACATGGATAAACCCACTTCTAAGTTATATATTTCAAAAATTCTAGTTGAGCCTCTTTACAGAGGTCTGGGGCTAAAACAGGCAAAATATTATTATAATAAAAACCCCCTTTTCAAAAAAGGAAGTTTTTTTGAAAATGGGTCATTTTATTTTGTTTTTGCCCAAAATATTGAAAATTTAAAATTTTTTATTGTAATGCTATTTTTAAAAAATTTTTTATAACATTTTCTAATCTAAGTGACCTTATATTAAATATTACCCATCTATACTTTTTTTGGAAAGAAAGGTTTTAAAACGTAGTCGGATACCTTAATCTGTAAAAGCTAAATAACTATACTTTGCTTCATAAGCATTCAAGCCACTGAAATGTTAGGAGACAAATCCGTGGCTGAAGGACCATTTCTAACCTGCCAGAATCCTTTGGAAAATTTTAAAAGCACTGGAACAAAAGGTGTGGTGTGTGTGTGTGTGTGTGTGAGGAAGAAAGAAAGATTTTTTTAACGGGAAACGATTCACAAAAACCTTTTTTTGTGTTCTTTAAAAAATAATATTTTAACCCAATGATTTTAAAAGAGCTTTACAATTAAATTTATTGTTCTTAAGCGAATTTTCGGAGAAATTTTCATCTGAAATGCCCAGAATTATTTTTTTTAAATATCATCATTTACATAGAAAGAGATGAAAATTAATATGTGATATTTTGAATAATTGCTGTTGGGCAAAAAAAAAAGACACTCTCTGCAAGGTGCATGTAATTATATTAGTGTGTATAGTAACTCGTCTGTGCTTTTTAAATTTGTATCAATCATAACATCTCAGTCATATATTGTAGTTCAAAAAAATATTCAATATTCACAGTTAAACAAGACACTCAAAAGATAATTTCAAAATATGGAAAACTATTTCGAGTACCTTAGTTTTTAAGAGTATTAAATAAAAAATTTTGTGTGCTCTCTGAATCCCGACTTTGGTATATTTTCGATAATAGGAATTTATTTTTTTAAATGTAATCTAAAACGAGTTTAAGGCGCATTGAAAGAATTTATTGCTGTAATTGTCGGAGTTAAATCCATTCTGAACTATTGATTATATTTTTATGTATCCATTTATAGAGATAATTTCGATGTGCTGATTCCTACATTCCTTTTACAAAAATCTTATAAAAATTTAATCCGCGGGAAATTTTTATTTAATAAAAAAGTATTTATCATAGGGCAAAAAAGTTGTTTTAACCCCTTAAATCATTTAAAAAGGTTTAAATATATAATCTAACTTGAATTATCTATTTCAGCGCAATAAATGGTTGTTTATAGAGTAAAATAAGTTTCCAAATATTCTGGTCATCTTCAAAGACTCAGATATCCACATCAGTATGACCCAAGAGAAAAAATATTAATATCATCCCAGTAACGAAAGCAATTATTGGTTAGGACACCAAACAGTGTATTCAGGTATTAAGATTTAATGTATCTGATACTTTTTATAATAATGTTGTACCAATTTTAAACAACCAAAATTGAAAAAAATCACTATATAATGTTTATTGCATTATAGTGAAATATTTGTATTAATTATTTTATATGTATGTTTATGTTACCGCAAAGGTTCAAAAATCAGTTAATCTTCAAATTAACTAAGTATTCAGTTTAATAATTAGGGCAATTTTCATTTAAGTGCGGAAAATTGATTCATTTCTCAAATTACTAAGTAAATCAGAGAATTACCTAGATAATTTGCATATTACCTACTAATCTCCGCTAACGCTAGCTAATCTCCGCATTACCTACTAAGGCAGTAATGGGGAACCAGTGGCACGCGTGCCATCAATGGCACGCGACACAATGTTTTGGGCATGCGAACGATCAAAATTGTATGTACTTTATTTCAAAATAACGAACTTCACTATGAAGTATTACGAACAAACTCGGCTGGGAGCACACTCGTTTGTTATTGTCTTCCCTTAGTTAGGTCGTGGACTACAGTTACTTTTGATGCAAAATTTGTCTACGCATAGCATAGTCGTATTTGTTGACACGACTGTATTTTGAAGTTTATTTGTGTTATATTTACGATTTTTAACTGTTATTCAACATGGCTAGTTCAGAACAAAAAGTGCTAGATAGAAAGTGTAACAGAATTTCAAACTTTGCGAATCTAGAAATAATATGACATTATTAGTAAAGGCGATAAAGTGGTGTATGTTGCGTTCTGGAACAATAGTATGCGAAACATCATGTGTAAAACGGCATTTTGAAACAAATCACAAATCCTCTTGTCAAAAAAGTAAACCACAACAAAAATAATTATTTCCTTAGAAACGATTTGGCAGATAACTCCAATTCGGCATGCATTCTACTAAAATAAACAGCTTATAACAGTATTTCTGAAACTGTGGGACGCACCCCCTGGGGGGCACGATACTCCAACGAGGGGGGCGCTAGCATATCGAAAATAAAAGATTTAAAAACTAATTAATTTACTAGAATGAATCAAAACTAAATACTTTCAGAGGTAATAAAAAATGCACTTTTAATCTGATATAATTTATAGGCGATATAAATCATCTCTCTCTCAAAAATAAAAACTTCTTCAATACTTAATTAGCTATCTTTGATCCAAAAAACCAAATAAAAAACTTTTATTTGATTTGCTTTAATCTCATGATGAGTGATTCTTACTACTCTTTCAGAGAAAAAACAAATCCCAGACCCAAAATCGAAAAAAATTAGGAACATAAAATATTCATCAATGTGATTATTTTTGAAATACTGCACATTATAGCTGTAATCTGTTTTTGCTGTTAATCTGTTTGACCTTCTAAGTCATTGGTACAGCTAGTTATGACCCCTGTCTTATGCGTTTGTTTCTCATTTAGGGAAGTTGTAAGTAATGAATTTCTCTTTTGCACTTTTTTCCATGCAAAAGAGTTTTATGATATTTTGAAAACAACGCACTTTGAAGGATTACTTGGCCAAAACTTATTTTTATAAGTATTCTCAATTATATAAAGCATAATGAAAAACGTTTTACACAATTGTTTTAGCAGTAACATAAATATTATCATAATGAATAAACTTTTAAAACGGAAGTGGTCGCGAGGGACACACGGATCACAAAATCGTTAATTCTGGCAAAACTGTTTATTTGTTATCAAAGAAAAATTTAAAAGTTCTTGAAAGTAGGTAAGTTTACTTTCTCTTAGTTAAATTATTTACTGGAATCATGATTTCTACAGTGTACAATAAAATAATTATAAAAAAAGGATTGGGATGACACAATCACCCCGCGTGGCCATTAACCCTAGTATCGAGTGTGTGTCTGCCACATAAAACATTTTGAAGCCTTCTCGCTTTAAATATTAAAAATAACACTATTATTCTTCATTGGAATTTTATATTATTTTTCATTGTTTAACATTAATTCTAAATGCTAATTCCGTGAGGCTTAAAATTACAGTTCGCTTAAAACAAATTATAATTAGAGCATTCATTTTAAAATATCATTTTACATTTTGGTAAACATTGTCACGCATTTGGGTTTACTCTTCTGACAATTCAGCTATTTATCAAGAATGTTTTAGTTTTTTAAAAAATGAACTCGTTCGAAGAGCGGGTACTTCAGACAGCATAATTTTAATGTATCAGTGCTGCACAAGGTATTTTATAACTAATTTATTAATACTAAATTAAGAACAAGTTTAATAAATATTAGCGACTTCCATGGGCTTGTCTTGCAGAGGAACGTTTTTCAGAGGAAGGTTTACGATTAGAAATCGACACTTTGAGTACATTTTCTATATCTGGCTGAGATCTATATTTTGTCTTGAAAGCAGACACAGCATTTTACATTCTGTTCCAATTTAAAAATTCGAGAAAAAAAATAAATTATATATTACTTTAGAGTTACATATATAAAATTTAATATACTTATCCTATTAATTTGTACGGTTATAATTAAGATAGTTTTATAGCTTTAGCATCAAAGTGCATTGTTATTGCATTCAGTACATTATTAATGTATAAGGGGGTCGCGATAAAAATTGCGATTGAAAAGGGGGTCACGATAAAAAAGGTGATTGAAAAATTGGGTGCCATTATTCAAAGTTTGAGAAGCACTGGCTTATAATATTAATACAAGTTATTTGTCATCAAATCTGCAGCAACAGAAGTCACACTAATGTTACTTTAATCTTATTTTCACGTATAATAAACATTTTGAACTATACAGTACAAAAGGTATTTTTTCGTAGTAAATTAAGAGATTTTAGTTGTTATTATTTAGTTTTATTATCTTCTCAATAATCAAAAGTCTTAATTATCAGACGGCACGCCTTGCCTAATCAAACATTTCTTAAGATAAAATGACATGCTGATCCATAAAAGTTCGCCACACATGTAGTAGACACTCATTAAAGTGAAAATAAGTTATATCATGAAACAACAATAATGTTGTTTATTTATTTATTTTTTTTACAGAATCTAGTTGATACAATCAAGCAGACTACGCATTATATGACAGGATCAGTAAATTGAAAACTAAAATAAAAAGGATCAAATGGCTTAAAATATAATTGAAATGAAAGAATTTAACATAATGTTATTTATTTATTTTTTAATATCTAAAGAATCACGTTTAAACGATCAAGCAAATAACAAATTAGTTGATAGAATCAATTATTAATTAATTGAAAATATAATAAAAAAAACAGTTAAACATATTATTCCGATTAAAGAGAAATAAATTGTCTTTAAATAAATCTTTAAATTTGCGTAATTTATAAAGATTGGTGACACTTTGAATTGCGTAGCAATTGGTTTCTGCGGAAAATGACTGTCTTTATCGTGGTTGCGGTTACTATATCATAATGTGAAACATATTTTGTAATATTGAAACTTTTAATATTTAATAGCTTTCCAGAAGACACTGTGTTTGGTCGTAGTAATTAAATTTGTTATAAAATATTTCAAGGTGTCTTTTATCGAATACATTTTTTTCTAAATATTTAGGATATATTATTCTGGTATGTCTCAACGTTTCAAATGAAACTTCCTAACAGAAAGCATTTGAGAGAAACAAACTTTTGAGTTTTAATGATACACACACACACATACAAGAGTCACAAATGTGAAGATTACCTAGTTAAAATACGGAAAATTCTTGTTGCCGCACTTTAACGGAGCAAATCAGATAATATGCATATTAGCTGAATAATCTGCACATTAACGATTTTGGAGCTTTAAAGGTAACATGTATATTTGAAGAATCTTTGCACTCGGAGGGATTTTTGAATTTCAGCACCATGGGAAAAAAGCTTCTGCTATTTTAAGCTAATTTAGTTATACTTAAATAATTATAACCAAGGTTTGTTTTTGTTTTGTAATATAATGATTATCTTTATCATAGAGAAAGGACGCAAAAGTTTTGTCTCTTGTGTTGTAGATTTACCAATAAATATATTTTTCAATTAATTGCAGTACATTGTGTCAATTCAGTTAAGTTCTTAACTATACGAACTCAATATTGAATGAATTTTTTAAAATAATGAAATGAATAAAAAAATTATATTTTCAAAATAAACATTATTTTTAAAGCTAAAAATAATAATAATAATAAAATTCGCCATGAATTTTCACAGACTAAAATTCATAGAACTGGGGTAATTTAAAAAACACGAAAAATTTTCTAAAATTATTTAAAATAAAAGAAAGTGGAAATTTTCTGAAGAATTTTTATTGTTTATTTTTACACAAAAATTTAAACTTTTTCTATTACTACATTTTTCGAAATTGTAATTCCGATAGGATATTTAATTTTAAAAATATTGATGATAATGTTAATTAAAAATTAAATGCTATACAACATGTCTTTGAAATATAAACCTGCACTCGCTAGTATTTCATAGCTGGACTTCCACGCATTATTAGAATGTATACGTCAATTTCTCCTAGTCATGTTATTTTGCATTTTATATATGAATTAATACGTTTAAATTGAATAAAATGTATGCATTAATCAAGAACTTTATTTGTTGAAATTAGTAATATGCATTTTGTTATATTAACCCTTTATACAGTTTTAAAAGAATAAAAAAAACATTATATTTTAATTTTATTTTAATAAAATATAGTAATGTTCCAAATATTACCTATTGTGTTGTAATATGTAATGTATTTTATAACAGATTAAAGCATTTTATGACTTATTACTTCTAATAATTGATTAATTGTTTATTTACGTCACATTTTGAAGTTAAACTAAATATATTAAAATACTAGGATGATAACAGATCAGGCACCACCCTTCACAAGCTTCCACATTACTGAAAAGCCGGTGTGGGCATTAAGTCGATCGAAGACATTTTGTTGTGACCGTTTTTACTAAGACCTAATAATAATCCCATCATACGAAGGCTTAGAAATGTAAAGTATTTATTCGAATCTAAGCCGCCATCGATTCTAACCAGCACCCCGAATTCCCGAAAAGATATTTTGAAAGTAATCTAAAATGGTTTATCAGTATCCAGTCTTACGAAATTAAAAAAAAAATTAAAGGAAAACTAATAAGAAGCGAATAATTAATTATTTTATCAATATTATAAACGTTTAAATGCCTGCATGAAGCTGTATTATTCTAAATACCCCATCCTACAAATTTGTTTCTCCTTCGGTTCTAAGACATGCTTGATTTTCAGTAGCATTAACATTGAGAAAAAATTGTTGCTTAAATTCGAGTTAATATGGTACTTTCAAAAATAAGGAGGAAAAAAAAATTAAATCATAATAGAAAATTTCATTGAATAGAAAATGCACTTCCTTATTTTTGAAGGTTATTTTACGAAAAAAAAACTGTCAAATGTTCGTGGTTCCAGAAAAATTTCGCTAAAAAGAGAAATTTGTAAAATAGAGGTTCGTAAAATGGTGGTCCGACTGTATTGCATACTTTCTTTTAGTTCACTACACCTGCGTCAATGGGTGGACCGCAAAACCTTGAAAAAATTAGAAGTAGCCCGTAGCCTAGAAAAGTCTGCCCACCCCTGCTGTAAAGTGACTACATTCAAGCTCGACAGATTTAATGTGCATTAACTTCACTACGTAGAAAGTTTCCAATGGAAACACGTGGAAATTTCTCGTGTCCATCACCACTATATTACCCCACCATAGCATTTGATGAATATGGCTTAAGTATTATCTTTATAATCTATAAACCTATAAATGGTAGAATATTATCAAATTTAATTGTTACTTTTTCTGCAACTCCATAAATTCTTGCGGGAAAAAAATCGTTAAAAGTCTTTACCTACTTTTAAGTAAAGCATTTAAGAAGAAAGTAATTTAAATATTC
>BMAV01010999.1:204578-225552 GCA_019973955.1 Trichonephila inaurata madagascariensis
ACCTACTTTTAAGTAAAGCATTTAAGAAGAAAGTAATTTAAATATTCACTATTCAAATATACCGATTTGTAAGACTGAATCAAAATTCTATATAAAAGAAGCATTTCAATTTCAAAAGAAACGTATACCGACTGGTACAGAAATTTGTTTTGAAAATGTTTTGCTTATTGCTCAATAGTTTCTACGTAAAAAATCGTTCAACGCAAATGCCTTTGAATACAAATTTGGCTCAAGCTTATAGCTTGGGTGAACCGTTAGATTTTCAAAGTAGTGACTTATTTTTGGATTCCCAGGAGCTTTAAAAAACTCTTTTTCAAGCTTCAGTCACAACAATTTCTTAAACAAAAATATTCTTTGCATTCATTTTTCATTCACACACACAAGAAAAATACGTGTTTTTTTTAACCTAGATGTTACATACTGTGGATTCTGAAATACATTTATCCCGTCTTATAAAGAATGAAATGAATACTGCAGTTATTCCCAAAATGATCTTTGTCGACCCCCAGGGGTCTATGACGCTTGCAAGGGTCCCAGTCAGCAAAGAAATATTTTGGGGTCAATGAAGTGTAAATGGTTGTCTACAATAGTGGCTCTCATTCAACCAGATCATGACTTGGATTTTAAAAGAAAATTTAATCAAATAGAAACCAGTTTGTACCTATTTAACAGATTTATTTACTAAATTTAATTAGGTTAATTTTCAGTAACAAGTTGACAGCATAAATTTTATTACAGCAAGGGTCATCATTTCAACGTTTTTTGCCAGAAATTAAGCCAAATGCTTATAATTTTGAACGTCAAGAATTTTACTAGTCTCTCAGTTGGCCACAAACAATCTGCCAGAATAATGACGTTTTAATCTATATTCAACATTGAAATGCTCTTTATTCAGATTTTGAAACAAGATTTGAGAATCCTTTGTATATGGTAATTACCACAGTAGACAATGAATTCATAGGATTCCATTAAAAAAAACGCATTTTAGAAGAGGAACTGATTGGAATAGACCGTAGCGGAGATCCAAAAGTAAAGTTTAGAAAGGGTTGCCAAAAATTTTGTCTTTAAAAAGATATACCTGTCATTCGCCACAAATTATGGAATATTGTGAGAAAGTTTTTAATACCTTTTCATATTTAGAAGAATGTTCAGCGCAGTTTCCGATCTCCAGAATTAAAAAATTAGGAAGAAAAAGAATAGACCCTAGTAAAAAAAGAGATTGAGGATTAAAACTGACAAGAGAGTTGCCAAATATTAAAAATTTGTTACTGAAGCTGCTGATTCTTCCCTCATATTATAAATATTTGTTTGTTGATCTGTTATTTTATGTACTAATTTAATTTAATTAACATATGCTTCTTTAGTTTTAAACACTACACATCACTACAGTTAGAAATTTAGTTCTTCATATGAATTAACTCTATACAGATGTCAAAAAGACATTTAGGTTTATAAATTTGTCAAAATTCAACACTAGGCAAGCATACACCCAAACCGAAGAACAAAGCAAGGTGTTTATGAGACGAAAAAATTGGGAACCTCTGAAATGGAGCTTTCTTCCTTTTTGTTTGAAGGAAAGAAATGACTCAAAAGAGATTTTTATAAAAAAAAAAATTCAGAAGTATTATAAATATAATTGTTTTTTTTAATATCAAAAATAAGTAATTGAAAAGACGAACTAAAAATTAAAAACAGAATAAAATATTTGCTGAATAATTTACAAAGTTTTATAATAAAGCAGTCTTTAAAATAAGATCGTTGTTAACGTATATAGAACACAGTTTGCTTATACAAATGAACTGCTTACTAATACAATGAATTAACCCCAGTCCTGCAGACCACCTCACCGTGGTGAGGGTGTGTACTTGGGCGGAATGGGTGATGTACTTTGGAAATTTTCTCCAGGCTGGGCCACCTCGGGCAAGGCCATTCTAGTATGTTCAGTTAAGATATGCAGACAAAGGAGAAAAATCAGTCTCCTGCCTTTTGTGTTACACTCTTCCAAACCACAAAAGCTACCCATTTTCCTCAACCCTGAATAAAAATTCGTGGACCTTATCTATATCTGCTAATATCCTGGGATGTGTAACACAGCAACACTAATTGATCGCTTGTTAACGGCAAACTTTGAATCTACTAGAGTACGTGAGTTATTGGCGAAAAGCACAGAGACTATTTCAACCTTAAGAATTTATATTAAAACCCGTGCCACTTCTAGACTGGAAACAACCACCCTTGCATTCAAACATTAAAAGTAGAAAGCGTTTTAATAGAAGCAATAAGAACATATATTCAAAGGAATATAAAATGCACAAGGCACAAGAAAAATGCAAGGTAAAAGGAAAAATAAAACGTCTTGTCAACAAATATCTCTCATACAAAAACACAAGAGATTCAATAACAAACATAATGAAACAATTAACATATTATTCAAAATGAATATTAATTTAAAGAATGTATGTATATAGTTAAAAAGAGAGAACAATTTAAAAAAAATGAGTATGTAAGTTTTTAAAGTAAAATATAATAACCCTACAAACTGTTAATATTTAACTTGAACAAAATGTATATGCATTGACAATAATTTGAAATTAGAAATTATAGGTTTACTGTAGTTATCTGCAATATGATTTGCTTACGAAACAATGCATTTATTATATATACATTGTATCGTAAGCACACATTTTCGTTACATCTGCATATTAAATTAAAAATCAATGGAAGCCATTTTTACTAAAAATTAATAGCAAAATAGTTTTAAAAGATGGTAACTATAACTTATATCTCTTATGACAATAATTTCAATTCATTGGACTCAACTATCTTTGGAGTTATAACATATTGGACTTTGGAAATATAATTGAATTAACTAGTGATAGTATATCAGTTACATTCAAAGGGGTTATTGCTATCATCCTGCTCTGGCCCTTAATTTATATCTCAGACTATTAACGATAATATTCTTGAAAAGCCATTTCTAAAGCGTTTGAGTCTGCTTTGAAATTAAACTTTGTTTCCATAGTCGAGTTCAAAGCACGTTTCAACGATTTTCTTCCTTCTGAATTCAATTTAAAAGGCAAATTTAAATGCTTTCACGATATTTTAGGAAATATATTTGTATTACTATGCAAGTCTAATTATACTGTAAATATTCGTCTGAATGTGTGGAAGAATTTGAATTATTTCACTGCCTCAGGGTTTTTTTTTTAAACAACCAGAATTCCTTAAAGTATGTAGCATTTATAACTTAATAAAAACATATTTTTAATAACTATAGATTTATAAAGTAACTATTTTGATTTATTTATTATGGGACAAATTTTATTTTTATTAAAATTATTTAAATGATTTAAAATAATATCATATTCATCAGTAAGTGAAAATTCATCAAATTGTGTGATACATTAACATATTTTTATATCTTATGCTTCTAATGTATGTGCTGTTAAGTTTTTCCTAGTTCTTGGTGAAGTTATAATAAATAAAACATTTCCCTTAATATTGTATTATCAACATGAATTAAATGTTCTATAGGTGTTTAAGAGTTTCATTAAGCACTAGAAAGACTGAAACTTAGTATATACCTATATTGCCCAAAAGCAGTTGAAATGACTCCATTGTGAAAGAATGAATAACGTGTAAAGAAATTTGTTTAAAATTTAATTTTAATAATTTTACTAGGCATAGGCATATAACAAGTTATTGGTAAATTTTAACATTAAAAACATTTACTTCACTTAAGAAAAAAAAAATATTTTAAAAAGTTCTAATAAATTGTGCATTATGTATGTAATTGTTTTTGATAATTGAAATTTAAAAAAAAAAAACTGTCGAAATGACTTCCTTGGGCAATCTAGTGTTAATCGCCAAAAATTACAGAAATAGAATGTTTAATTTTTTTATTTTTTATAAGCATATCTTCAGAACAAAAATTTATTTAAAGCTAAACTTATTTTTCTATTGTATTATTTTTTAAGAAACATGAATTACAATCAAGTAGAATTGGATTTGCGAGCTTGATTCATGCTCCGTATTATCAAGTGGTATGATCTGCACAGACATAAGAACCAAGAAATTACCATCTTGTTCCGACAAGGTAGTTAGAGAACAGAACGGGGAAATGACCAAAAATGCGACCACTGCAAAACAATTATGATGAAATGATCACTTGCTACAATTTATTCTGTCATTTTTCACGATGTGTCTATTTAATTATTTAGCTTTACGCCCGCCCATGCAAGTAATTTTCCGAAAATAAGCACATTTAATTTAATCTGGACATTGTCACTTTCTAGATTTAAAACAAAATGATTTATTTGTGAGAATGGATTTAAAAAGAAAATTGAAAAAAAAAATGAGCAAAGTGATACTTAAATTAACTCATGTTTATCTCAATAACGTTTAAAAAGTAAAATGTATTTGTTGTTATGTCCTAAAATTATAATTAATTGAACCTTATGCTGAATTTTTCAACTCATCACTGTTTTAATAATCCTTATCTCCTAATATTAACTTAGTTCTGAAAACATAACAGTAATAATTCAGTTTTTTTTAAATGAATGATCTACAAATAAATACTGTAAACTGTAGGAGATGGCAAGTTTTTTTAAAAAATACTGCTCTTCACAGGATGAGATATTTCCTCCTACTATTTTTTTCAAAGTTTGGCGCTACCATGTGTTTTTTAACAATGAAAAACATATTACGTGGTCACCTGTTAAGAAATAAGAATCTTTGTAGTTTAGAAAATAATCGAGAAAAAGAAATTGTATTTCTCTTCTCGTCTGAAAACAGAAGAATTTAGTCAAGTAAATGACGTTGAATGGGTCTTTTCAGGAAATAGTATAGGGCAAAGGATATCCTTGGTTTTGTATTTTAACCAAGTCCATTCCATTCAGTTGAAGTATCGACTCACCATTTTAAGAAGTTTGTTATCAACAAAAATTCACAATTTCGATGTTCCATTTCCTAAAACTAAGCATGTAGTTATAGTGAACAGTCTTATTTGGCAAAGTCTATATGAATATTTAAAAAAAAAAAATAGACAGATTAAAATAAATTAATTTAATATTACATTTAAATACCCTTTAAATTGTTAATCGAAATTTACGCAAGGCTACAAGAAAGATAATTATGCATTTTCAAATATTTTCATATTTGCATGCAACGTTCAAAATTTGAGAAAAGTTAAAACGAACTGAAGTTCATAATAACGATTGGGGATCAAAAATGGTAGATATTTTAAAACTAAAAATATTCTATTTAATCAAATATCTTACTATATCAAAATCTTAATGATAATAAAACCTGGGAAAAAAATCATAAACTCGAAGAAACTAGAATTCGAACTTATCATGATAAATATTCACTTAACTGATATTAGAAGTCTTGAATCACTGCCAAGTTGCAGTTTAGTATAATCCTAAGCTGCAGTTATACGAAAGCCATCAGATTTAATCTGATTCGCTTATTTTAATAACAAATAATCAAAGAAGCAAAATCGCAAAAGCCCTCCATACAATCAAAACATCAACACTCACTTTTATTCAACTTCCGATCACTTTAAACAACAAGCCTTATTTTTTTTTTTACCATTCCTAGACTAGATGAGGTTTTTATGTAAATCAAACAATCCATATAATAGATTTCCATATATATTGGCTTGAAAACGCGCTGAGAACTCACTACAAGCTATAAACATACTAAACAGCTAATTTGTACAATGCTAAACTTCATTAATACTTTAAAAGCATTTAAAAGATTTAAATATCAAAATTTGTAACTAATATTATAAAACAAATAATAAACATAATTTTTATATAAACTTGCCTTATAATTACATTTATCTCAAGTATAATTCTAAAACACAGGACGCTTAATTTACTTATCATAATTTTAAGAGTTTAAAACTCGTATAAAATCATGAAGGAATTGCTGAAAAAATAAATCATCAAAATACGTAGTATTATTAAAATTATCTACACAAATGTGTTGTATATTTAAATGAAAAGAGGTAACTTTTGTATTTGTAAATAATAAATGTAAAATATTATTGTAAATAAGTATTTACAAAGCTTTAGAATTTGCTTAGTGAAAAAATATAGAAGCAATATTCAATATTATGTACCTTTCAAAGCTTTCTCTGATATTCAAGGATTTAAAAGTTATTCGTTATATTTCTTAACTTTTAAGTAAACTTGTAACTTAAAATTTAAAAAAAATACATTGTGTGTGACAGTTAAGTTCAAATAATAAAATATTTCGCCGTATTGTCATAACTGTAATCACAAATAGAACATTAATTTATTTTTAAGTTAACACTGTTAACTATATAAAACAAAAAAAATCAAGAAATTATAGTTTTTAAAAAATAAATAACCAGATTTGATGTAAAGTAAGGTTAAAAAATCAGTTTTGTCTAACTTAGTATAATCCTATGATCTCCGGCATAAAACAAAAATATACATTTAAGAAATGAAGAAAATGTCTCCATGTATATAGCAATTATAATAAATTTTAATAAGCCACCCCTGCTTTCATAAACATCCGATACTTCTCTTTTTGATCTAATAAAATGTATGAAAGATATAAAATAATAAATATCTACGCGTTCCATAAAATTTCTTACCTAATTATGTGTAAACAGAAGTTCAGGAATAAGGATATATATACGAAATATTAAACCTCAATCTGAGGAGTAAGCTCTTCAGAAAATACAAATTAAACTCACTGAAAGTATTACTTTAACTAAACAATTCATTGACAAGCAAAGACCAAAATCTTAGCTTGGAAAAAGACCATGACAATAATGTTTGTAAAATAAAGTAATTTTAATAAAATATTTAACATCCAATGACACAGCAACAATCCATGAAAATAAAATATGATGGATGACATTACCAGGAGCAGTAAGGCAAAAAATAGATTATTTTTAATGTGTAGAATAGTTTATAAATATTCATGAACAAGGATTTAGCGAGACATAAAAGGAAATGAACTGAATGATAAACAACTTTAATGATGTTAAAACAAAATAAATTAATTTCAAAGTAATTTTTCCCCTTTGATTCTTTTAAAATATAACATTTAATTTAAATAAGTTAGCACAATAAAATAGAACTTGATAAAGCAAAGTTTTCAAACTTTATGAAATAATGGAAATTAATTTGTTGTGAAGTCACACTAAATTTAATGTTCTATGATAATAAAAGAGATACGATGTGTACATTTAAATAGATACATTCAAAACGCAATAATTAAATATAATAATTTTCCCTATCCAGTTATTGTAAGATATTTCCTTATTAATTGAGGACTCACGGCAAAAGTGAGTGAGTAAATATTAACGTCGCACTGTTCAGCTACACGAGTGGCAAGTGACGAGGACTACACCTTAGCTGGAGTCTCCTCTCCTAATTACTACACCACACCAATGGAAGAACGCTTGAGCTCTCGGCATATTTAACGTGCATCACGCCCTTAAACGACGGGTTTTTAGGGGGTACTGGGCTCGAACTCGTGAAAAGATAACCACAATCCGATACCTTGACCACTAGGTTACCGAGGCCAATCTCGACAAAAGAAGCATTTGGTATAAACTAATGGAGTTATTAAAGTTAAAATCAAAACAATGTACTCAAAATAATGTTATTTGTGGTACAGAACGCAGTGCACAATGTATAGTAATATCATGAATTTGCTGAAATGCTAATTTTTTTAACTTTATATACATAAAAAATAAAAATAAACTGAATCCTACACATGAAAGAAAATGCAAAAACATTTTCTCTTTTTGTGCTTACTTATTCTTGGAAAGCGAATTATCTATCCAAAAGAGACGCGTGTATACGGTCTTTAACAAACACGTTTCAAAACAAACATTCGAAGTTCGTAAAATGTTTTGGCGAAGCAACGAATCCCTTTCAGAACGGAGAAAGATAGGATAGTTCTACTTGAATTCCAATCCGTTTACCATAGGTATTCAAGTGCTTTTTTCTTCTTTTTTCGAACTCTTTTCCAATGTAAAATCCGATAACAGATAAAATAAAATAACAGCAAAAATAGAGTTCTCTGCTGCAGTTTTCATTGCTTTCAAAGTAACCCCCGAGAAATTCCAATGTTTTTATAAAACAAGGGAAAAGAAATTGAGCTTCAATGGACCAACACTGACAAGGCTTGGGAATATATACTGCCTGTAGTGTGCACATTTGGAATAAGCGAAATCCATGCATATATGTTGATCCATATTAAGTCTTATTTTTTTCAAAAAATTTGCAAATTTTCCTTTTTAATTAATTCAAATAAATAAACTAAAAGTTTATTCGATATATGTATAACAAATTCTTAAGAAAAATAAAATCCTCATACTTTTTATACTGATCTTGTAATGAAAGCTACATAAATGTACTCCACGCAATATGTATGTAATGCTATGTGGTCAAGTGATAATGAATACTAAGGTAATGAATTATTAATCTATCTATTTTCTTTTACTCTATCACCTTTTTCTCTTTCACTTTTCTTATCTCTCTCTCTGTATATATATGAAGATAGAGAGAGAGAGAGATAATTATATAGATATTTACTCATATAGATTCAATGAAAATTTTATGCTTTGAATATAATACTATATAATGTAAAATATAATGCAAAATGTTAATTCTTTTTAATGAGCGTTTATCTTTGCCATGCGACTTTTGCTGTAATTGCACTTTGAATCTGGATGCGTAGGATGAGGCATGTTGAATAAAGAAATTTTCGACCTGCAAATAAAAACAATTGAAATTTTTATTTGAAGATTCATTGAAAATTTATGAGTTTGTTTTACAATATGCATCACATTTTCTTCAATCTAGCCTTTTTTAACATCATATCCTTGATAATGCGTGTATAAGTACTGGATTCCCGAAACAAAATCTTTCACTTCCATGCCATTTACGACTCTGTAATTTCCTTGAGTGCACAATAACCTGCACTTAGTTTATTCCTGATGATCCTAAGAGAATTGCTACAATAATTAACAACCACTCAAACGTTTGAATTTTCTAACGTAAAAAGTAGTCTGGGTGAAACTTTTAAATTGGAAGTATTTTAAAAATAAATATTTACAATGATCTCTACTTTAAATATGTTTAAATATCATTAAGTTCCACAAAAACTGATATAGCATTATATATTAAAACAACATTTAAAACTTACTAATCAAAATTTTAATTCTTGGAATGGGACTGTCATTTAATATAATATTAAATTATTCAGAGAGAACCGTGAGATAAACAAAGATAAAATATGTAGAAAGAATGATTCACTTTTTATCTGTTCAAACTAAATACTCTCGGTAGTGTGGTATGGAAATTTGTAAAATACAATATCGGCTCAAGTTTTGACTTCCTCACTTAAGTGTCACATGATCAAAATGTCCGTCACAAATAACTTTCTTGTTTTTTGTGAATGACGTAAATAAATTATCATTAAATCAATGATTGAGCTAATAGGAACTATTTATGGCCAAAAATGTAACTCTCATATATTCTTTTTAATAATAAATAATAACGAAATGATGCATTAAATTCGTAATCCAATCATTTGACAAAAATTTAGAAATTTTATCATCATAACCTTAATATTATTTATCCAAAATAAAATAAACTCTCATTATTTCATTTAGAAATTTCTTTAGTTTGAAATTTTATTCATTAAAAAAATTACATTCTATTATTTAGAGGATGCATATTTTACTACATAAACTTCATGTGATATATACGTAATAATAGAGAGATACGCGTCTTTTCTACCATTTAGCTCCCACTGCATTTTGCTACAGAACAAAAAAGAAGTCCATCTACTTTCGTTGTTTTCTCTCTGCAAAAAAATTATTTAATTTCCCATTTTTTATCGTAAAATTGTGTACGTAATATATTTCAAAAACAAATACTTTAAATGAAAATATATTCCTTTCAATTTGTATTTGACTAAAAAAAATGAAGAAATATACTCATAGAAATTCGATAATCGTTTAACAGCGACGAATTATATTACTTTCAGTTTCTGACGTAATTTCGAATGCAATATGAGGTTTAAAAATAATTATTTGACGATTTTGAAACTTGATTTTGCTGTAACTTGCTCTTTGGTTTTAGAAATTAATTTCTAAGTTTATCCACACGTTTTACTCTTAAAAGTTTCAGTTATGCATATAACACGTTCTTAAATAATAACGCATTCCAAAGTTCATAATGTAGTAAAAACTTATTATTGAAATAACATATAAGACTAGGATATGAATGTAACACATTCCATCATTGTAAAATTTTTATTTATGGTGTACGTGGACAGTTTCAAAAAAACATATGAGGAAAGTAGCATTTAATGATTTACAAATGTTATGTCAATCTTATGTAACCGATATTCTTATTAATTATATTACACATTTATGTATTAATTTCATGAAAAACATACATAAATTTAATTATGTGTTGTTTTCATTAGTTCAAAATTCGTTAAAAATTTTGATTTTGATTAGTAACAACATGCGTCTCAGCTTAAAGAAATCACAACGATACTAAAATTAAAACTAAAATATCTTACTGTGAATATTTTTCAACTATCGAAGGAATTTAAATTGAATTTAGAAATTTTTTCGTAAAAGTAATATTTTACTCAGTAATGCTACGTTTTGTAATTTTTAAAATACTTCTAAGACCCTGGTAATTTTAATTTTTCCTCATTCAGCTAAACCTGTTTCAACTCTATAAAAGGAATGTTGCCAGATGGAAGGACATATTATTTTTAATATAATCTTTCCTTTAAGTGATCTTCTAAAAATATTGAAAACTTTAAGCAGTAATTTCTTAAAATAAATATTACGAATCTGTGTCATAAGGGTTCAAATTTAACAAGAAGCATGCATGCGAAAATGTAGTTCTAAATAAGTAATTTAATTTATCGGCCTTTTTATAAAAACAATTCTATTTTTTGAGTAAACAACGAATACAGTATAAAATGAAGTTAACAAAATATTAAATATGTTCTCGCGTGTAAAGAAACCAGATGCTAAATTGAATTTTATTTATGAGTCTTAAATATAAAATGTTCTGTATCACACAGATTTTATCAGAGATTATATATATATATATATATATATTAGCTATATGAGGAACAAATGTTTTTTAAGATAACACTACTTTAATTAAAACTTGTTAAATCCTAATTACATCTATGGTTTTAAGGGAAAAAATTGTAGGATCCTCCAAAAGTGCTTCCATTAACAATTAATAACATAATCTACTAAAATTACATCAATTATGTTAAACCGTTTACGCTATTTTAATGCAGCAGAATATACTGACTGTGTAAAACAAATTATATATCTTATTTTCAATGATTGTAGTTAGCAAGGAACTTGCAGAGGTTTGCAGAAATTATAATTATTTCAGCTCATTATACAAATACATTGTTTTACATTTCTATTTTATCGAAGAAGTTAGCCAATAAATTTTAAAACAACATATTTATCTAAAATAATTTTATATTACCTAATGAGGCACATTTTATGACAGAGTTTGAGAAATTCTTTGAATATAACAGGCAATTGCCAAACATATTTAGAAAATGATTTATTCGTAATGTGTAACAAAAAAGTATTTAACATTTAATTAGATGTATTTTTAATATTAAGAAATGTAACTTGTTTTTGAAAATATTTCATTTTTTTTTCGTTATGTGTGTGTACTTACCTTTGATATAATTAAATATAGTTATATTTTGGTGATACAGTATTTTATATCATATAACCACTTTCATCCATTAGTACAGTTTTTCTTAAATAGAAGGAAAGTTTACATTATGATTGTCACACTATTCACTGCAAGATTCATTACTTTCAACAACATTTACTTCAGTGAAAAAGCAAATTAAATTTTTCTTTATATATGATGCATTTTTCAGTAGGAAAAAAAATGTTGAAATGAAGTGTTAATGATAATAAAATAAAAATATACTTTTAAAATAATTTAAGATTAACTATTGTAATACGTTAACTCTTTTAAAAAAGAATCTAGCATTACGTTTATTCATATTTAAAAACAATACAGTATTACGCTAATTTTTTTTTAAAAAAAATAAAAGATAAACATGAAAAAGGTTAGACATAAGATATGAAACATCCAAAACAATGCACAGTAAAAAAATAAAAAATATCAATCATTTTCGTTTGCAAAAGACTTTTTTTTCTATTTACATACAAAGTCCTTTCATGCTGTTTAAAGGACTCACAAGTGCACATCAGCAAAAAGTAAAAAAAAAAAATAAATAAATAAAATAAAAAAAAAAACATTTTCTCCTCAGTGTATAAACATTTTATTAAAATAACCAAACAAGTTTAAATACGATAGTATATATGTCAAATAAAACAATAGCTTACTTTCATTAAAGCCTTCTGTTAGCATCGTCAAAGTCGAAAATTTATGTTTTCATCAAAAATTATTGTTTTCACTTAATGTCGCCTCGAGTAAGATGAAAAAAAATGCTCCCTATCTCAATAATTGATAAATCAACTGAAAAGTAAAAATATTTTCGATTTTTTTTTTTTTTTTTGTTACTTAGATTTCTTTTAACTAATGCTTACAATGATAATACATGTGGTTCTTCAAATATCTGTAAAACCTCTAGCAGAGCCATTTTCAAAATCCAATCTTACCAATTTACCTTTACGTTTAATAATTTTTTCAGGTGTTCAGCTATGTCTTTACAGGTTTAGACTCTATAAATGCGGTGTTGTAGAGTTATTATTATATTACGTAATAAATTCTCTTTCTTCATTATTTGTGAAGCACTCAAAACTTATTTAAGAACTCTTAACAACATGACTATGGATTTAACTAAATCCTAATTAAAAACTAGCACATATAAAGAAAATCTACTTTACTACTTTCAAAGAGCTTATAGAATTTAATCATGTAAAATATTAGATAGTGCACAGTCATATTCATTATCAAGAAACATAAAAATCCACTTCTTTGTGATAAAAACTAACGACTTATTCAGAAGAAAGTACGTCAGCAAGCAAATATTAAAAAAATATATTCTTAGATTTGTGAAAACTTGCAAGAAATTATACTTAAATCTTATCAGACATTATTCTAATAAACTTCGGTCTAGTGATCTCCTAATGCCATCGAATCCTTTAGTGTCGATCCTCCCTGTTTCAGCGATGTAATACTACCTAACACTTCACCTGTGCAAAGACCTTTAAAAAGATTAGTGACCAAGATATTTAGTGGACTGGAATCGATAATCAAGTTCAAGTTATGGAAGGAATTTAAAAATAATTGTTTTACGAAAAACAGAAAAAAGATTTTTCACGTTATTGAGATAAAAATGCTATAAGTTTCTGGTGATTTTCATAACTTAACAAAGGATTTATGGCAACGGATAAAAGGGACATTGTATTAAATTATTTTCCTTCTGGAAAAATCATTCTGAAACAAACGGTAAAATCTTTAAATAACGAGTTTTTTTTACAGTGCTCAGCTAAATATATTTTACTTTTCCTTCGAGATATCGATAATTCTAGTGTTTTTTTTTCTTTTTTTGTTGTTGTTTTACTTTTATTAATTTATTTTTATAGTGAAGAAGCTTTAGAATTTTTAGTTTTTTGTTACAAAACTATTCATTAAGAATATTTAAAAAAATATTTTCCTTTAATTTTACAATTTCTTGAAGTATAAAAACTACAAAACACTGTCTGAATTATTAAAGTGATAAAAATAAAATATTTTCTGATAGCGAAAATTATTTCTTAAACTTTTGAATCGTTGTTTCATATAAATTCCATTTTTCTATTTAATAATTTTTATAATTAAATAAGTAGAGTAGTTTGGGTTTTTAAAAACTTCCAAGTACTTACGCGAGGTAGATACTAAGCAAAAATAATTTTAACTTTAATATTTCTTTGAACCAACCAAGGTTTTTCAAACATGAGGAATTATTTCTACTTATATATCTATACATATTACTCATACAGTGGATAACTTTGTCGCGAATAATTGCATTTAATAAAAATAGCTTTCTTGTCGTTGATAATTTTAAGGAAGCAGATTATTTTATTTTTGGATTGTATTTGGAGGAAATGAATATATACACAATAATTTAATAAATGGAAATGCATTTTATGGCTTTGTTCTTCTTCTTTTTTTATTTCTTTGTTCTTCTCTTTTTCTGCGCAGAAAAAATTACTTTATTGTTAATTGTTTAATAGTTGTGATTAGAAATATTAAAAGAGTGATATGCAAATAAGAGAGAGTAAATTGTGTCTTTTGTCTTCGGTTTTTGACACTATTTACAAGTAAAAGAAAAACAAATGTAAATAAGTGTATATTATAAATAAATAAAGTCATTTTATGAGAGTACAAAATATTCAAAATTATGCATATTTATACGTTATATATACTATGGAAAAAGTTACCAATTCCTTCTCAGAGAAGTATGTACTTTAGTTACAGTATTAAACCTAAAAAAAATTAAAAAAAATTAGTTACATTATTCGTCACTTTTTAAAAGAAATGTAATTTTTTTCCTCATTACTTCAGAAGAACGAATTTGAAGAAAATATAAAAATATGTAATAAATTTTTTAATTAATTCTTTTTTCACAAGTAAGGGACGATTAAAAATTAATTTCCCTGCGATATATTTTCATTATTATTTTAATTTAATCCTTATTTTTTCCTTATTATTTTAATTTCATCCTTATTTTTTCATTATTATTGTCATTTTTAATTTTATTTTATATTATTTCATTATATCATTTATTTAAAAATTTAAAATCAAGGGGTTGTGTGTGTGTGTGTGTAAAATATCAGCATTAGGAAGTTAAAGAAGAAAATAATTATTGGATGATAAAAAAAATTGAATTTTCAATCTTTCCATAAAACAATGCAGCCACGATGTTAAAAAAGAGCCCTGCCTCAATGTATTTAATTAGAAAGAAGTGTATTAGAAACAAATATTAGCCATCTCAAATTAAAGGAAAGATACTACAGAAGGTTTAAACAATCGAAACAAAATTGATCTTGAACATAGATGTAAGAGATAATGAATAACAAAGTCATATAATATATATATATATATATATGGTAAAAATGATAGAAAGAGGGAAGTGCTAAGTACATAAATTTGCAGCCCCGCGCACATACTTTTATTCGTAAAAACGTATTCTATTTTATCTAATGTATACGTAATTATTTCTTAAAGGGCCTATAGAAGTACATAAAAAGAAAATACTTCCATATATATGATTAAAAGTGAAATATAGGTATATAAATCAAACAATCAAAAGATAGGAGGACTTACATATCTGAAGCACAAAAAGGGGTAGGAAACCCCGAAATACAAATATTAGAAAAAGAGCCATTACAGACTATTACAGTTACATGTTCCCTGTTAAGATACTCAATTGATTAAAAAATAGCCGAATTTTTAATGGGGATCTTGATCTAAGATCTTGATGTAACCATTAATCCAATAAGAAGAAAGTATTTTGTGTATATATATATAGACATTGAAACACATTTTGTGTGTGTGTGTGATTTTTGTCTTCAACAAAAAAGCTCTTACAATTAGAATTACTTTTGCATTTAAGGTATCCGACTACTTGCGACAACTTTGTTTTTGAAAAAATGAAGATATGGGGATTTTTTTGTGATTTTTAGGTTTATTTAGTATATTTTAAGCAAAAAATAGTAATATTGAAAGCAGAAAAAAATGTATAATTATTAAAATGGGAAAAAACTAGTAAAAATGTACAAAAAATTACATAAATGGGCACCGCTCTGTACAAAAACTTTTCGAACAAATTATCATTTTTTCAGTTTTAATGTGTTACTTTATTATTCAATTTTGAAATGACCTTAAGGATAATAGATATTTTAATTTTTACAAAAACTAGAGCCCTCTATCTTAGTGACTATATGAAATTGCTTAAAAAACAGTGATTATATTCACATAAAGGACTATAAATTTTGAAATAATACAGTGATTGATAAATCTGAAGAACAAAATACTTCTACTGTTATACAAAACATTTACAAAAAGTTTCTTAAAATTATTTTCAAAACATTTTGAGCAAACGCTGTCCGCGTTTGAGTTTTTCGAAAAAAGCACATTTCGAGTAAAACGCATTTTAAAGTTTGACATCTTGTGTAAAGTTATGGCATCTTCTTTAGTTAGAACACCTGTAATTTTTGTTCTAGTGAATGGAAAACAAAACGCTTCGTATTTTTATTAAGCTAATGAGCTGGTCTATAAAATAAAATCATAAAATAAATTTGTCAATTTTTGAAAAAAAAAAAATATTTTTGGGGCAGTCGGATACCTTAATTCTATATAATTAAGTAATGAGCATACTATAGCGGCACAATAAGTTTTATTTCTGGGTTATTAAGAAGAAAAAGGAAAATATAAGTAATATTTTGTTTTCGCATGCCGGTCTTGGTATTTCCTCATTAACTATTCAAGTGTTTAAAAAGTGTTTCTAATATTTTTCAGACGCATATAAAATTGATTAGAAGTGTTCAATTGTATAATTATACTTATTAATATTGTAAATTTTCATCAGATATGTATTGAAATCATTAATATAAAAATATATTTTCTCGTAACAAATTTTAAAAAAAAATTTGTTTATTAAATATATTAATTAGAAACACCACATTAACTTGCGAATATATTTTTAAAACATAAATATGTCAATACATTAATATTGCAAATAATTATATGTAGTTGAATGCAAGCTATTTCTCATGAGCGCTAAATTTGAGGTATAATACAATAAAATAAAAAAATAAAAAAACACACACAATCATCTACTCATAGTATCTGAATGTAAATTTCGATAAATCATTCGACGAAATTTTAATACATATGATTTTTGTATATTTTAACAAATAAATATCTCTCTGTGTGTGTTTTATAATAGTTTTTCAAAACCGAATGAAATTCGGAAGAAATTATTCCAAATATCACTGAAAACTTATAGTTAAGTTAGTGATTCTCAAACTGAGGGGCGTAACCCCCCCCCCCCCCGCTAGTTAAGCATGATTACAATACTTGGGGGATGCAAGTTTATCGAAGATAAAAGATTATTTAAAAAAATCGAGGTCATATTTTGTATTTTTAGTGTCAAAATACATTATTGCATTCAATACATTGTTACTGTATGGATGGGGCGAGAAGAAAATTATACTTGGTAAATGGGTTCTACATATTGAAAGTTTGAAGCACTCAGCTAAGCAGTATTACATATATATGTATGTAAAAGTAATTCCCAATGAAACTTGTCAGTTAAATTACTCAAAATATGTATATGTGTTTATAATTTAATTAACTTAGTGTTTATATTTAAAATATGACTCTCTCTCTCTGTGTGTGTGTGAGTGTGTGTGTGTGGTTATATTTTACTCTAATATTTCCAATACAGCTTATATAAATTTGAATACATTTTTCAGAGTTATATGCTATCAGAAAAACACTTTTATTTGTGATTCCTTTTAACCCTTATCTTAATACTCCATTGAATGGTTAAAGTATTCAAATATATTCATGGAAGGAAAAAGTGATCAAATGTTATCTACATTACTTCCTGACGAAAGGAACACTCAAAAGTGCTGCCATTTTCTCTAAACAAGAAGTTACAAATACTTTCCCCCAGGACCTTAGGGCAAGGTATTTAAAACGCATCCGCTAAGCACTGCTTTGAATTGTCCTCCCGGATAAACACTTTAGTAAATGCAAATGTAATGTATGCAAATGCAATTGCTTCAAATCTCTCAGGTCAGCATTAGCATAATAGCACTTCCATTCGGCCATGCTTTAGATCAGGAGCTTCACTCTTATTATGTGAAGCGCGTTACTCATTGCACACATGGATTAATTGTTCAGTTTAAAACTGCTCACTATTTGGCACACACAAACAAAACATTGCATGCTCAGAACTGAAATGAATGTGTAAGGACAGTTGTTTAGACACCTAGTTATGGGGCAATTTCAGAATTTACTTATAAAGGAAAAGTACAAGTGATAATAAATAATCTAATTATCTAGATTTAAAATGTTCTCGATTTTTCTTATGGGAAATAATCTGTTTCGCCGTTGAAATATTTTATAAAATAATTTTTTCGTGTGATGAATGAAATATCATTAATAGCTCTCAAACTTAGCATAAGTTTCGTCAAAAGAATTATTTCATTGTACAGTTCGAATGGATATTATAAATTTTAAATATTGTAATAATATTTATTTGTACTCACAAATATGAATACTTTCCTATAGTTTATTTTTTTTAAAAATATGTAATTGCATGTCTTATTCATTAAATATTCAGTTTAATCAATGAATTGAATTTTGGAGTTATTAAATGTACAAATTTTATCTAGTGAATTATTATTCAAAACAAATAAAAGCGTTATAATTTTTAAAATGTATAATATGTAGTTCTTGCCTGCAATATTATTTTCTAAGAAACTCCCGACTTTATGTAACAGAATAATTTAATTTGCTATTTATTTAACAATGTATATAGTGAAATTTCTTCGATATTTTTTGTTAACTTTACATTTTAAATTAGCAAATTAATTTTTGTTTATTTTATTCAATGAGTTAGCTCAATAAAAAAATTAAAGAAACTAAAGCGATTCACACTTTATAAACTAAGGAACTGTTCACTTATTTTACAAAGAGAAATGTGTTGAAAGAAAAATGTAAAACTCCCTAAACATTAAAATATTGAAAATTTTGAAAAAAAAGATAGATTATATTCTTTACAGTAGGTAATGATTTGATTTTTCGACATTTTAAGAAGTTCTACAGTTTTATAATTTTTTAAAAATAAAAGAATATAATAATTTTTTTATTTAGATATAAAATAAAACATTTGAAAAGAATCAACCTTCCGGAATTTGTAGTTTTACCAATTTAACTTACAATTCGAATCACGTGAAGTATAACTTGAAACATATTTAATTTCTTAATAATAATACATTTCAGTTAAGATATGAAATAATAATTTTATATTGTTTTACATTCAAATTTCAAGTTTTTTTTAAAAAAAATGTATTGGTTCTGCGATGATTATAAAAAATTAAATTTTTAAAACAGATAATTTTTAATTGCTATTTGATTAATCATTCAATCTGTTAAATAAAAAAAAGTTGTCCCTAAATGTCCTTGATTTGAAGTTTTTTCGATGTTAAATCGATACGTTAATGCGTTTTGAGGAGTGATAACCATTTTATCTTTCCAAATTATCCACAGATGGAAGCTAATAATCTCTTCCGTCATTCAAACTGAATATGAATTAGCCTCCAAAGAAAAATTTCCTTCAGCTAACTTTGTACATTTTGATATACGTTATCAAGCTATTAATGTATATTACTTTATACTGGTTTTCTTACAGACTAAATACTAAAAATTTGTGAAAAAGAAATTTTTTTTGTTTACTTGCTTGATAAAAAAAAAAAAAAAAAAATTACTAAGCGATGCTCTGTGTATACCGAGATTTTTTACTGATGCATTAAGAGTCATACTGTAGGATCTAATTTACATATTGTCATAGTTAGAATATGTGATTTAATGATAGCTATTAAATAGCCATAAATCGTTTTACTTTTGTTATCCCTAGAAGTTTTACTATTTCCCTGAAAGTATTTTATACAACGCCTAAACTCTGCACTGCCAAATTCTTCGTTGAAAAGGCATAAAAATGCCCATAGAGCTGTAGTTTACAAGAAATATATAGTAAATGAAGGCCCAGTCTCCGAGTAGTAACATATCGCGCTTCCACACCACATATTTGGGGTTTTATCTTCGGACTGGGCAAGGTAGACTCAGCCTTGTATCTCTTCAGTAGTTCGATAAATGAGAACCAAGCTTGCTTGGAGACTAAACACTAAGGGTTTCGCTTCAGACTGACCACCTGATCTGGACATCTGCTCATGTACCTCAGAGCCCAATAGTCACGTATACTGAGATGGGCCATCATGGGCTTTTGCGCCATTAGTTTTCGTTAACTGTAAATAATGATGCATGGTGATGAATGAATGATGGTTCATGTTAAGGCTCTGTCGAATTTTTGTGCTCCTGCACATGATCTATTGGTTATGACATCTCCCGGACATGAGGGTCTAGTTCTATGGTCACCAGGATCACCAGATTTCATATCATTGGAGTTTTTGTCTGTGGGGAGTTACAAAGATTTAGTGTATCGAGACGCAGTGACCACATGAGTAGATTTAGGGGTTTCTCTGCATGCTGCTTGTACTCTGGTGACACCGCGCTGCTGTGACATGTGCACTGAATCTTTCTATGGCGCATCCAAGCCTGATTCGATATGTATGGTGTACAACTTGAACTTTTGCATTTATAAATATTTGAAAATACTACTGTTGTTGTGTCAAATAGGGCTGTGACAACATAATCTGTTTCGTTTGGGTTTTTTTTTTTTTTTTTATATTTTTTTTATACACTATGGATGGTACAAATGCAGTTCTTTGTACATTTTTTTTTTTATGTTCTCTCATTAAGGAACTTGGATGGGCAGAGTTTAAGCGCTATTTTAGGGCACCCTGTTTAATCATCTAAATCTTACAATTACAATACGCATTAAGTAAATACAAATGTAGAAATAAATTTAATTTTTTCCCTTCCGTTCAGAAAAAAATATATCACCAATTCATTTTCTTCTAGACTTACAAATTAAATGAGAACAATGCCTTTGAGTCAAAAGTTATATACTTTTGTTCTCAGAAAGAAATAATTTCACAAGGAAGTCGAAAAGATTTAACTGGGTTATTGATTGCCAATTGATTTCCAATTGTACTTTTAGAATCCTTTCAAAGAAGAAGAAACATTTTTCAAGAGATAATCTTGATATATGGTTCAAAGATTATTACATTAAACATGAACGGAAAAGGTACTGAATT
>BMAV01010999.1:225564-240599 GCA_019973955.1 Trichonephila inaurata madagascariensis
TTTTTTTTGAGGTAAATGATTTATTTTTAGGGTAAAGTTGAAAGAATTTTATATAAAGTGTAAATGTACAACACACATTGTCGATGTGTAAAGTCTCATTACAAATAAAGCTGTGGGTATAAAAATTGTATGAAATTCATTAAAAGCTTGTTTGGTTAACAATTCAAGCTATTAGGATTATGCGCGTGATTAATTCTTTAATTCCCACGCTAATTCTTTTTCATGTTTTACTATCCCCTCCCTCCCCCCCCCCTTTTTTTTTGCTCAAAATTAATATAATTATGCAATGGATGTGCAAATTTTGAGAAACTGATTCATTTACACATTTTTTTTTTTGTTTTTTAAATGTACGAATTTATTTATTTTTTTCAATTTCCTGTATATAAGTTTATAAACTATTGATTTATAATTTATACTTCTTGCCTTTTTTACAATACATAATACAAAAATACTTCACAAATGTTTTTCGTTGATTTTTTGCCTTTTTTTTAATATTACTGATATCTTGATGTTGATTCTTACTTTTTTCATCATTAAAAGAAATTTAATGATCACAGTAATATATTTAATGAATAATATTTATCCATTTTTGAATTCAAATTGAAAACTTAATATATAACTAACTAGATCTAATTGGATTTATTCTAATCAAAGTATGCAATGATAGTAACCTATGAGTATATATTTCTTTAAAATTATACAGCTTTTATACGCATCTTGAATACACAGTAAAAAAAATATAATTAGATTAATTGTTTAAATTTATTTAACATACACTACAAAATTAAATAATAAAAGTTTATGCGTTTAAAAATAATAACTATTCCTTATTTTTAATACAGTTTTAAAAATATATCTACAAATATCTTGTATCATAAAAATTAAGCAAAAGTAAAAATGTCTTTTTAAAAAGACCATATTTTTTTTGAATAGATGAATTATTGACATTATTTTTAGGAAAGAATTGAAAACTTTGTAAACAATTAAAAGTAATTAATTTTATGATTAATATTCCTTTTTAAATTTAGATGTAATGTTACTCCCTCTGTGTCTAGGTTTGTTTGTGAGGGCGCGCATAAAGAATGAAACTGAACAATCCAGTGTCATATAAGCATCATATTTCACTCTGATTACGCCAGAAATTTTTCTAGGCATGAACTCGACTTGATATAGTGAACAAGAGAAACTGTATGACTCCACAACTTCTAAACTGTCTCCCACAATTTACATCATTTTAATGAAGCAGAAGCAAAAAAATTGGATATCCCTCTGCATGGCATTTCATATATTTGCATTGGTATTGAAATTACGTCACCAAGTTTGCTAGGAAACTAAGGTCATTCCTAGGACATATTCATGAAACCAGTGTGTTTCTGATAATGTAGAAATAAAGTACAATGTCGTCAGTGATATCTTGGCAACGTTAATCATCTAAAAAAACGATATTAAATGCATAAGAAATATCATTTCAGTACATGTATAAGGTTTTCTCGCAAGAATGCTGACCCTCCAGTTTGAAAGAGTTTTTCACCACTTGATGGCACTCGCAGCGTATTGGTATGTGTGCTAGCATATACCAAGAGGAAAGTTACTCCATCATATCTGTTCACATTTACTTTTTCGCGTAGGATTTAGTTAAGATGTTCCTACGCCTAAGTGAACATATGCATTAAATTATATGCAGTCATCAGAGTGGATCTCGTGGGACAGGACTTTCTGACTCTATAGTGAAATAATTCTCTCACACACACAACACCGCACAGAACTTCTTCTCACTAACTTCTTTTCCTTAAGTCAATGTTTCTCAAAGTTTGAATGTTTGCAGCTCAATATTCAATCATAATTTTCATCAATCCCTCTTCTATATAATAACATTGCACTTAATTCAATATTACTATACTCTTAAGTTCCACCAGTGAATATAAACGTCTTGCTAAGCCGAAGTGTTAATTGCTCAGACGTATATATACGCGTTTCCGAAGTGCGAACTTTTCTGTGCACTGCTATCCAGAAAAATATTCCATATGATTTTGAATGCAAAAAAAGGACATTGAGAATGTTTGCGAAGGATTTACTTATTTCAGAGGATTTGCTTACTTATTCCTTTCTCGGTGGCCTTGGGGAGTGAATAGCGTAATTTTTAATAGAGAGTGCAGGGACTAATTATAAAACGTCCAAAAATTATCAAGACAAGAGATGGTTAATTTTTGCATATAATTTTATGTATGACAAGCCCATGGGGCCATTGGTAATTATTAATATTGTTCTTAACTTAGTATTGTTAAATTAATCATAAAATACATTGTACTGACTGATACATTTATAAGTTATATCAGTGTAAATGCGTGTTTTATTTTTTATTATGTCAGAATGTATTTTGTTTGTTTACTTTCAATGAATTAAAATTTTTTTGAAATTATCTCCTTTTTTCGACTTTTCACTTTGCTCGCGCCCCCCTAGGGGGGCACGCCCCACAGTTTGAGAAAAGCTGCCTTAAGTCTTTAATTGTCAACATCTTTTTTTTGTACTCTAAGTCGTCATTGAATTTCAAACATACCAATACAGAAATTTCATTAATTTAGTTGAAATTAGTTTGAAAAGGAACTAATTTTGCCCATTCTGATCGTTTACGTTCAATAATTATTACAAAAAGCTAATTATTTGAAATTATATACATAACAGTATATATTAATAAAAAATATTATAATTTTTATCTCTATCTCTAAATTTTACACTTAAATAGTTTCATTTCAGACAGAAACATTTAATAATATCATTAATTATCAATTAAATCTCTCTCTCTCTCTCTCTATGCTTCAAATAAAATTCTAATTTTTCTAAGATTTACTTACGTTTTATTTTTTCACTTTTGTGCAATTATTTAATAAGAATAAAAAAAATTATGTTTTAACATAATTTTTTTTAAAAGTCTATAAATTAAAACAGCTGCTGTAAATGTGTTTAAAAAAACACTTCTTTGTTCAGCAGCATCTAACTCGCAAGAACTTAGTATATCAGACTGCCAATTTAGTATCTTTATTTTAGACATTTTTAAGTTATTTGAAGTAAAACCAAATACGAAACCCAAAACTTCGAAAGCAATTCGATTACGTAGATTTTGTAGAGAAAAAAAGAGAGACTTGATAGAAATATTTATCAAAGTAAGATTCCGCCGTGCCACTTGACGAATGAATAATGCTCAGCATCGCTGAAAATGCATTTGGTCCATGCTGAAATTTGTTGAAAGTTCAAAGTTTGGAAGAATTTGTGTTAGGAACTCATTCAATTCTTCGTTCTTTTATGCAATTTAAGAACCATCGTTTTCTTTTCCCTGAATACGAATAGAGTAGTAAATTTCAGAGTTCATAAATAAAAGAGGAGATTCAAAGTTTTCCTTCGAGGAAAAAATAAATAAAATAAGAATTTCTAATAGGAAGCATTTTATTTTCTTAAGTATATAAACATATTTATATAGTTTTCAATTCAATTGCTGTAGAGTTATTCAAATATTGTAAGTAAGTTTAACCAACCATCAACATTATTTTTCTTTTAACTATTGTTTTATTTATTGTTTTATAAGTTAGTTAAAATAAATAAAGACTTTCTATGTGTGTGTGTTTAAATAAACCAGAAAAAAACTCTCTCTCTCTATATATATATATTTATTATTTAATTTAGTTTAAATATTCTTCTCCATCAATTATTAAGTATTTCTACCAAACATTTTTAATGTGATTTCACTTAATTACCAGTTTCATATTCGATAAAGTGTAATTTGGAATACTGGTATTCCAAGCTTGCTTTTGTACTCTTCCATTAAGAAAGAAAACACGTGGAGGCAGTCGGAACTTCACTCTATTGAAATGGTAATGACGCTCGGTGGTATAAAAAGCCAACAGGGGTAAACCAATTATGCGTTTTAAAGTTTTTAATTAATATTTTAACTAATTATAATATCGTTATATAAATGGTAAAGACGGATTTCTCGATCCCGATTCTCGAACGGATTCCCGATCTTACGGTACCTTCGGCGAGTTTCTGTGTAATGCGGTTCGTGAGAAAATAGATAAGCATACGAAGCGACAAAGATAGATAGCTGCATTTGTTTACCTACGAATTTTAGTAGTGTAGATTTATGCATGGATTGAATAATATAAATTTTATGATATATTTGTAAAGTTTATGTCATCTAAATTCGCTGAAAGCTAAGTGGTCACTTTGTTATGACCATTCGATCACTATCTTGCTGGGCCATATTTTACTTTTAATACAACAATGATTTTCGTGTCATGGATTATACGAGATTTCTATAGGTCCCTTTTGAAATTAGAGACCATACTTATATAGCACTTTTAAAATAGTAGAATATTAGATATTTTTAGATCTAGATGTCAGATAACATTTTCAAGTCTATATTCCTCAAAGGCCTTATAGCATTAGGAAGTGGTGATTATGGGGATGGACAAAGTCACTGTCATAGTCCTTAACCCAATTAGGAATTGCATGTCATTGGGATTAATCTCTTGTTTTACGGGATGTATTCTTTCAGCAATGGTGCTAAGGAACGATATGTTATTCTGACAAGCATTCGAAAAAATATAAAGGGCCATAAGTCAGAAAACCATTCACCAAAATACATTTCCTCCACCAGTTCATAACTCTAGTGTTCTTTTCTCTAACATCTTCTAGATGCAATTGTAGAGATTATAAGTTTCGGATAACTATTCATCTTTCGTTGAACACCAAATTTGCTCTTCAGGACTAGTCTATTCCTTAAAATTCCAGTTTTGCTATCCTTGTATTAATAATGATCATGGAATTTTCATATATTGGGCTAATACTTTATTTATACTTAAAGCATTTATTATTAATGTTTTTCAGAAAAGAAAGCTAAATACAAATTTATCCACTAGGGGACTTTTTATGCAGTTTCCTTTATTAGAGCATGGAAACTTTACTGTACTTCGACCCCACTTTTATGACTGCAGCTTTGGTCGTTCATAAGTTATAAGCCTGACAATAGACTTTATGGTATCCGACTACGTTCGGCACCGTGATTTTAAAAAGGTGCATAAATGGATAATTTTCATGATATTTAGTGACACTTAGCTTAGAATACATGTATAAATTGTTTTAAGGACATTTTGACAAAAACATTTATTTAAATACAATATATTTTGGCTAAAAATTAACTTAGAATAACATTTTTTCAAAATGTTCTCCTTTTGTGAAAAATGCTTCTATTATAATAATATTTTGCCTGTATATATCTCAGAGCTCTGTACAGAGGCTGAACTAGAATGTTTGAAATATATAACTTAGAAGTGGGTTTATCCATGTTTTACGACAACAGAGGGGAGAAATTTGAAGAAAAAAATGCCGATAATTTTTCCATGGGTTGTAACTCTGAAAATGTTAATTTTTCAAAAATCATAGTTGGGCCACTGTAAAACACTCTGAGCAATATACAGGCAAAATATTATTATAATAGAAGCATTTTTCACAAAAGGAAACATTTTGAAAAAAGATTATTCTAAGTTAATTTTTTGCCGAAATATTGTATTTAAATAAATATTTTTTTGTCAAAATGTACTTAAAACAATTTTATATATGTATTCTAATCCAAGTGTCACTAAATATCACGAAAATTATCCATTTATACGCCTTTTTAAAATCACGGTTCCGAATGTTGTCGGATACCTTAAAATACCTATTGTGTACATTTGGCCATTTAAACTTGTATCAAATGAAAATGGTATAAACTGTATCCAAGTTTGTGCTTTCTTTTATCGTTAGATTTTAAAAAAATATTAATAATGACAGTTAACATTTCGTATCAGCTTCAAAAAATTGAACTTGCTTATAATTTTTAATAAAAATTCTAGATTGATTTGCAATATAAATAATCAAAAATTCGTCTTTTAAAGAAATATCTGTTGCAACAGAATGATAGAGAAAAGACAATGAGTATCGTTAGTAACAGTAGAAATCATTACATTCAAAACAATAATCGTATTAAAAAAAAGAATCTATTCTTTTCATGCACAATTTTATTCTGAATACTTAAGAATTGATTTATAACAGTCATAAAAAACTCATTGATTTATTTGTAAATTTATTTGTATTCTAAGAATAAGAAAATAACTATAACAGGAACCTGTCAATTATACTGTATGTTAAAAACACATTATTAATACGGATTCTTCCGAAGAAACATCTGATAACTGACTTGAAGAAAAACTATTATTTCCTAAATTAGAAACTAGTTCTGTTGAGTGCCAATTGCATGCACTTGAAAATTCTAATTCGGTTCCTTAGCTTAGAATAGAAAATCAGAAAGTAGACAAAATTTAATCCTATGATCTATTTCTGAGGAGAGACTCATTAAATTGTTTAACAGTTATACTTAAGTAAAATTTTATTTTTGACTGAAAGCGGAATTTGAAAAGACCATAACACTGAAGTCATAAAAAATATACTTTATTTTCCTAAATTTGCTGAATTTATTTTCATGTCTTTGTGTGTGACTAAAATGTTTATTAAATGAGGGGGAAAAACTTTTAAGGTTTTAAGTTGATGAAGGAATTTCTTGTCCGTCTTTTTTCTGTATCATTTATCATTCATTGAATACATAAACAATTGTTACTAAATTGTAAATAAAGTTGACATAATTGCTTCTGACAACGGATCTCGTAATTTTGAATCACGATCAAGTACCTGCCCAAATTTCCATCCACGAACGACTTTTAGCATTCTTATGAACTTTCAAGAACTCTCAGCTCATTAAGGTAATTAGATTTCTAAAAAAAAAAAAGAAATCTTGTGTTTGCTGATTGAAATGTTATCTGTTTATTTCTTAATAAATTTTCAACAGATGGGATCATTTATATTGTGTATACATATAAAATGCTATTCAACTTATTTTTAGTATTCCATGCTTGCAACATAAAAAATATATTCTCGATATAAGATATTTTTAATAGCAATATTTTAATTCATTTTTTTATATAAATTCAAAAACAAAAACTACGAAATATTTATTTATTTATTTTCAAACTGTACTGTCTCTCTTGGGAAAATATTCTTTGTTAAGGGGGAAAAAATGCACATTAATAGAAACACTTCTAGAATAACCAGACGTCACGCAATAACGTCATAAAACACTAGTAAAACTGCAAAACATAAAATATACGCAGTAAATATATACTTTCTTGGACCATTCTGTAGTGATTCATACATTATAATTAAAATTTTGCTGGGTCTTAATTTTTGTGAACAAAATTAAAGGTTAGTTTGGAAGATTTAAAGGGAAATAAATCATTTCCTTAATGTATTATTTATGTAAATAATACATACTAATAATGTATGTGAATAATATACACAGTGAAAGGTGTTTAACCCGAAATTGAGAGGATTCAAATAGATTTCCGTGTTGATGGAGATTGGAAAAAAAAGCACAACGAAATTAAATTTATTAGAGTCCATTTTTTTTTCATATATATGTTTAGACGCATGTGTCTAATACAAATGAATGTAACAAAAACATTCACAGGAACCTAATGAAACTTAATACAACATTCCTTTTTTTTTTGAGTTTTTGGAAAATAATTCTGAGATATATTTTTTAAACTGCGTCTCCGAAATGAAGAATGTATGCTTGAGTGATTTAATCCATAGCAAAGTTTAAGATTATTTATAATTAAAAGTAAACAAAAAATATATCTTGATAAATAACACTTTTCATGTTATTTTATATAATGAAATTATTTGAAACATTTCATGTTATCTTTAAAATATTTTAAAAACCTTTTTATGGTTTTTTTTTCTTTTTTTAAGCCTTTTTCTGCTTTATTATCCTAGACTTTATTACTACAAGGATATTTTAATGCTATAGGAACTTACGTCCAAAAACAATAGAAAAGAGATAAACTTTTCATTCAATCTTTCAAGGGAATTTTGAATTCAAACTCTTCGCGAAAAAATAAAGTGACAGTGAATATGTTAACAGAAAATTATTTTCTAACACATTTCACTTGTTATCTTCAGATAATGAAATATGTTTGTTTATGTACGCCAACAGACACATTTACTGATGCATGTTAGAAAATATATTTGAGATCATGCATGTTAAAAAAACACATTATGCACGCATAATATAATGTATTAAATTCTACTAGGCTTAAAATAATGTATTAAATTCTACTTTTAGCGCATCAAGTTTTACGCAATGTTAGTTTAGTATATGAAAATACGTAATTTTAGAATTATTTGGAAACAAACGTTTGTTTTAGATTATGCATAAGTAGCTGTATATTTTAGTAAAAAAATTTTCTCATTCAACTTGAAAACTAGGGTTATGATATTTCATTTTTAAGTTTTTAATTTGCTGCAAGTTTTTATCAATCTGTGCACGTTAAAAGTCGAAAAAATTCTCGAGAAATTCATTAAAAATTAGTAATAAAATTTATCTCAAATAAGATAAAAAAATTATGTGAAAAATCCTTAGATTATTTCAAGAGAAATAAATTATTTTTAATAAACATCGAAACATTTGGTTTTAAAAGAAAGACAATAGATGGCAGCACAAAAAGTTGTTGGACTGATTGATTGATTGAATATTAACGTCGCACTGTTCAGCTGCACGAGGGCTTTTGGCGACGGATCACGTAATTTTGAACCATGGCCAAGTGACGTGGACGACACCTGAGCTGGCACCCCCTCTCCTAACTACCACACCACACCAACGGGGGACAGTTGGACTGAATTATAATTATTTAGGTTTTCCTTGTATACGGCACTTAACTATGCGCTTCCCGGATAAAATATCGTTTGATAAAACTGATAAATATGCCCAAAAAGGTATACATAAGTAATATAAACAGTCATTAATTTTTTATAAAAAATGTATTTCCATTGAATATATATATATAATTTTGTCATTTATAAATATTAATTGAAAAGGAATATTCTCTTTAACTGAGCGTATATGAACAAAATATTTCAATTTAAAAAATTTTCATTAATATAAATTCTTGCCTATAATTTTGTAACTTAACGTCGTATCAACAAATATATATATATATATATATATATATATATATATATATATATTCAATGGAAATACATTTTTTATAAAAAATTAATGACTGTTTATATTACTATATATATATAGTAATATATATATATAGTTTATATACTATATATATATAAGCATAATAAATCAATAACATACGAACAGATTACAGTTTAAGTGATTTTTAGCCAACATAAATTTATTAAGAGTTAATAAAAATACGTTTTTTTATTATTACTGTTATCAGTATCAGAATCAGTTAAAAAAAGCATTGCCTGCAATGATTCATCTAAATGTTTGAAAAGATAAAAAAATTATATTTAGCAGAGGCAAAAAAAAAAGAGAGAGAGAGAAAAAATTAGAACTTTACTCTAGGGATTAGTGCATTTATATAAGTAAGGAAAAATAAATAAATGTTGTGAATCTCTTTACAATTTTAGAAGAAAACATTTACATTATTTATCTTGCATGGTAATATAATTAGAAGATAAAGTGCAGTTATTATTTAAATATAAAGAATAAGAGTTCCTAGTGATGGTTGGAATGAGTGATTTATTCTGAAAGTATTCATTAAATTCTTACGCCTTAATTTTTTCTTTTTTAATTTGGTGCTCTCAGATCATGCATAAATATATTTTAACTCCACTGAAGAAGATACACACACAAGTGCATATATTTACTGCATTTGTGTACACATATACTGCACATTAGAGCTATGAATGAATATTTTTCGAAAGCAGTGTATCCAGAAATTTTTGAAATTGTGTCGGCAGAAGTCTCTCGGATCTGAAACTTACAGAGATTCGTAATTGTAAACATATACTAGTATTCTCATGCCTAACTTTCTCATGAATTTCTTTTTAGAATGTCTTGTTTCTGAAGCTTAGTAAAAACTAGCTATCTTAGAAATTGAGTAAATTATTAAAAATAAAACAAAAAAGTTAAATATATTTTTCTTATAAGTTTAAATCTCTCAAAAATAGAATTAGTATTTATTAAATCTTAATTTGAATGTATTTTGAATACAAAACACTCTACTAGATGGCAGCACGAATTTGCATGCAACTACTGCTTTTAATGAAAGTTAAAAATTGCTTTGTTTTGTTCACACTAACTTTTATTTAGCTTAACTCAATTCAAATGATATCATATACAGTAACCTGAGATTTTATACTCTTTTAAAATCGTTACATAATAGCTGCATTTTATTTTAGAATCATAGCTTTTACTTCTCATTTTTCGGTACGTCACAGTCTGACTGTCATTTATGGATGGATTATCGATGCCATTGCATAAGGTATATATATATATATAATTCACAGTTAATAAGATAAATGCACTCTATAACATAAAAAGAAACCACCAAATATGAGTTATAAAAAATGTTCAAAACTCCGTATACACAAACGATATAATATGCAAATGTGTGTATGATATAATATACAAATGATTAACGTTTAGCAGCCAATGGCAGACACGCTGGAGAACTTACAAACTGAAAAGGAGCATCTGGAGGATACATAAAAGTAATTATTTATATAATACTGATACATAACTTCTACACGAATTTCAATCTGTCAGCCCACGTTGACTGTATCGATGCCTCAAAAAGAGAATTGCGAATGAAATGAGTTCATGTCACCTTTCGAGAGAGGGCATGTAATTGAACTGAAGAAAGCAGTATATTCAAATTGCAGCAACGATAAACATTTCAATGTATATAGGACTTTTCAAATTAAATTTACAACTTGGGAAAAATGCTGCCCTCAAATAACTACAACTTCATCTAAACATTGGACTCAACACTATTATTAAGAATGTTGTTATATACGTCTGTAAAACTTGCAGATGAACCGTCTATGAGGAAAAGAAAACTAGTAATTGAAACAATATGTCTGTATAAGAGAAAATTACTTCCTATTGTCCTTGACACATCTTCACCACCATATTCATCTTCTGCACAACAAAACGAGAATAAAACTCACGATATACAGATGCAAGAATGAAAAGAGTATCGTGATTCTTAGCACTATTCACATGAATGTGTCTTCAGATAACAGTGCAAAGAAGCCGAACACTGTCCCTTAATACAATAGGGGCGTAGACCATGCAGACCAAATGGTAAGGAAATATACTATAAGATGTAAAACTCGCAGATGGCTTGTTGATGTTTCTTACAACTTTCTTGACATGCGGTACTGAATGCTTGGATAATTTCCCAGGAATGCGTAGGTGCTTCAGTTTTACATTGATAATTTATTGTGAGGCTCATAGAAGGGGTACATCTTGGTACTCTAAGCAATGAAGACCCCAAAAATGAACGAGTGCAGGCCCTAAAAAGAAATAAATGTGTCTTTCTGGGAGGGATGCCAGAAATCAATTTCTGGTAGACGTTTTACTGTCGCTATCAAGTGTATATATTTTGGTATCTGAGCAAATGTCTAATATTGGAACATATTTATTTGTGTACTCACGATACTTCTTTTTTTGCTCATTTTGAATTTGTAGTTTTTATTTTCTCATCACTTGCGCTTCTAAAATTAATATTCTGTTGTAAAATATATTGCATTACTATTGTCATTTATGTACTTTTAATTTTTTTTTCTTAAGAAAGCTTTATAAGCTTAAGAAAAATGAACTATAAATACAAATAAAGAAATAATAAATAAAAAAAATTAAAAAAAGCTTTACAAAATCAATAAAAACTTTTATGTATTGTAATTTCAACATCACTCATTCATAAAAAAAACTTAATAAGGTTTGAGTTTCTTATGAAGAAAAGACAAGACTCTTCCAGTGTTAAAACATGCATGCATGTGAAATGTTAATACAATTGTTTAACATGGTTTTAATATCATAAAATATCCAATATGGATATCTTATCTTAAATGTTTGAGTTGTTAGCCATTACTCACCCAGCCAGTAGGATTTCACACAAGTTACCCATCTATTAAAAAGCTGAATAAATTAAAAATAATTTGCAATATAATATTTTTATTTATAAGTAATTCTAAGGTTGGTTCTCTACTATTTTTATTAGCACCTAAATATTTTAAAGAAATTCGAATATGACCAAAGTTTTGATAATTTTCAAACATCGATGTGATTTGAAAACATTATTGTCTTTCTTTTTATTTACACAGTTTCACACCAGAATTTATGTTTGTCAGAAATGTGGTTATTGGAGTCATTATTTGAATCTAATAAAATGGCCGTCAGAAATATAAAATATTATTGTTTGTAAAAACAGTACTTATAATATTTAAAAATAATCCAGTATTACTATCTCTTACAGTTATTCAAATACGGTTCAATAGAATTCTATTGATCATCTTTCTGCAGTTTATGGAATTCATCTTGTTTATTTGCAAATGTGAAGCATAAAAATATTCACTTGATTCAGGAATTTTTTTAATAAGTTATGAAATTATTCACTAAATTTTCATCTTACTATTTAAGTCTCAAGTAATTATAAAAACATTTTTCTACTACCATAAAAAGTTTGAAAAAAATATATATGTATACATTATTTTAAAATATAATAATTTATTACTACAAAATCCAGGTACAGATATTATTATAGATATTAATATTTCTTTTCGTATTCAAATTACACAATAGATGGCAGCACAAAATATTTATGAAATGAAATTATTTAAATATGATCTCTAATTTAAACATTAGAACTTAAAAGAGAAACATTTTAAATATATTTTTAGATAAGTAAGTTAAAAGTAACAAAATTCAAAACTTTTCAACAGAATAAATTCACACATTTAAAATTCACATTTAAAAATAATTTGAAATATTGTTAACCTAATTCCTCTCAATCATATGTACCTTGAGATTTATTATAAATGAAATATTGATATTATTCAACTCAAGTAAAAAAAATCAATAAATAAATTTAGGACCATTCAAGCATTTTTATCGGGCTTGAAAATGTTGTGAACTTTAAATGCAATGAAATATTTACGCTGGAAATTTAGATTTTGAGACCATTTTAAATTCATAGATGGCACCACCAAACATTTTGCTTCGGTTGAAATCCAAGTTGCAAGGAAAGAAATACCATTTTTACTCCATAGCTCATGAATTCTTTAACACTGCATGAAGTTATATCGATTTTTCAAAAATCAAATTATGTTATATATATATATATATACTTGTCGTGGTTATAACAGATATAATTCCAGGGATTGGTTGCAGTTACAATTGGGAAAATTTTCAGAATTTTTGCTCTTTTCAGATTTTTTTTTAGCATGTGTTTTATTTTGAAATTGAGAGACTTTTCCATTGAAATAACCATAACAATGAAAAGATCTCAGACAATTAGCTCATTTAAATTTAAAATTTAAAAAAAACCCCCTTAAAATTGTCTGTGATACTCATGCAACATGTTCATGTTTTCTTTAATTTCAATTTTGGAACAATGCAACACAAGTTGCAAGGGAAAATATATTGTGATTGGTGAAAGAACAATTATACAAGTATGATCCAGAAATGGTTTGAAATAATTCCTGGAATAGCATCCATAAGAACAACATTGGCCAGGCAAACCATCAAATCTAAATATCGCTGAATTTATGATAATGATTGTTTGTGTGATGCCAGTCCCAGTATATTCCAGTAGAAACTATCAAAAATGTATAAAATGGTGAAATCATACAGAAACTTTGCATGAAATGGAAAAGGAGTTGAAATTATGCGAAGAAAATGACGCACGATTACGAATTTCAGTGGAGACCAGTATAGAAATTAAGTATTTAATGTGGGAGATCCTATACTTACTCTATTATTCCTGAGTCAAATCTCCATTGCATTACCACCCCATATTTATATATGAATAATCATACGCATAGTAAAAAATTTTAAGCTAAAATAATTGAAAAAGAAGTGTCATTTTTTAAAAATAAAATTGAAATATATTTATTAATTGGAAATGTTAGGTTACGAGTTTGAATATCGCGATGGAAAAAAAAGCGAAAAATATATAAACGCAGTTTTTTTTTTTAAGTAAAAATACGATAAAACTTTGTTGTTTACATGATATTAAACAATGTACATTATTTTCTAAAATGATGAAGTACTTATTATTAAATCAATCACAAACTTGGAAAAAAATGTATACATATAGTTATCTATAGGATAAAAACATGGTTAGACTTGTGGTTTAAAGAAGGTTTGCATTTCGCTGAAGCACAACATTTAGCTCTTAAATTCTGGATAGAGACTTATCTGAAGGAGCTACGTTTTTCCAGCGAGATCTAGGATCTAGCTATTATGTTCGTGATTTCAGTAAGGGTGCTGACGTGTTGTTACTAAATCTGCTCATGCTGAGCTGCTTCTTAATATTCAATCAATACAAAATTTCACTGCACAACTAGAAGGAATATCTGTCTTATATCCCTCATTAAATTTTGCGTTTATTACACAAACTGTTGTTTGTTTGATAATATTGGCTACTCTACAGAGATGTAATTGTGATTTTTTCTTAAGTAGAGGTGGGCGCACGCTGCGTTGTTTGTAGTGACACATAATGCCTAAAATTATATAGTACTTTCGGCATAATTTTGTTACTGATCATTATATAAAAAAAAAATTTTTAAATTCCCCGAATTTTTAAAAATTGATCGCACAATGCGTCTTTTCCATATAGCATTTCGTGTTTAAAGTCTGCTAAGTTTATAACAAAATATAAACAATATATTTATCTCAATTAATGTGTTAAGTATAATTTTATTTCAGTTTCCAATAAACCAATAATTCCTTATGTACTTTGTGTGCTGTAAATTATTTTAAAATGAAGCAATTAATCTTCATGGACTACAAGAACCTTTATTTAAAATGTGTTTTGACGCAAATGACCTAGTGTTATCTTTTTTCTTAGCACTATTTCCTAAAAGTCAGGTACTACTAATTGGATTCCAATCCGGTTACTAAGTTAATGACATCACTTATA
>BMAV01010999.1:250132-267014 GCA_019973955.1 Trichonephila inaurata madagascariensis
TATATATATATATATATATATATGTATGTATATGTATATAAATACACACACAAAGTCCTTATGTTGGATAGCAAAAATTTTATTTTTTTGACAATTTGAGATTTTTACACTTTTAATTTGAATAGATCTTAACCTTTCTAAAAATACCTTCATTTAACTTCTAGGGTAATTAGAAGCTCTTAAAACCTAATTTTAAATAATCGTTGAAACTGGGTCAAGCCCATTTTAATGGCTAAAAATGTAAACAAATTACTTCGTTTTTGCTTAAAGGTTGAACGTCTTATGTTAACCAAAACATGTAGCTTTTATTCCAAAATGAGCATTTTATTGTTTTATTTCCTAGCCGATTAGAAGTCTCACTGTATTCATTCGAATCAATTTACTTCAAAATGTAAATTGTGATGTTCGATGTACCTTTTCTGTTCACAAGTATGTAATTTTTTATGATATATTTATAATGATAGCTTATATATACTGAATTGAGCTTTTTGTAAAAAAGTCAAAAAATTATCTTTTAAAAATGTTTTTATATGATGAATAGATTAAATTTCACTATGTTTGTGATAAAATATTTTATGAAATATGAAAAAATTCAAAATTAGCTAAAGTCTCATATTAGTATAATGAAACAGTTATACACTTTAATTGCATAAAAAATTTCAAACATGTACATATAATAGATTTTGAGAAAAGGTACATCGAAAAAGGCAAATTTAATATTGTCGGTATAGAGGTTTTCTACTCCCCATATTCATGGGAAACCGTTTTATTAACTCAAATTATTGTACATTAATATTCTTAAACATGGTGATTATTTAGATTTTCTTTTTCTAATAAATACATCGAATGGATAAGAATAAATATTTCTAAATCATTTGGAAGTGCATCTGAAGTTATTTATTCTTACATTTTTTTTAAAACTTTTTATCAATTTTTTTTTTAATTTATTCTAAAAAAACTATAGTAACTATTTGTCATAATAGTTATTTAAAAAATTATTCAATTAAGTAATAAAATATAAAGGAACGCGAATCAGTAATACAGTAAAGTTGAAGAAAAATGTTTAAAAGGAAGTCACTTCACGCAGCATTTTCCCCATTTCCGTAATGTTAAAAATGACCAAGTTTAAGGAACATTTTTTAAAAATTGGCAGGTTGTGCAGTCATGAAATTTTTTGTGTGTATTCATTGTATTGTTTTTATTATTTTAATGGGAGCATTTTTCAAAATTTTGACTAGGTTTTTTTTTTAAAAAAATTCATATGTGGAGTAACACACGTCAAAATTTTTAAAACGATGAAAATTCTTGTATATTTTAATCCATAAATATTTTTTGAATAATATTTTTGACAAAATCTCTCATTAAAATATTCATCTGTATAGTGTTAATACATGTGCAAAATTTCAAGGCTATAAAATAAGTAATTTTTTCAAAAATTTTCCTTTTGTGTTGAAATTTACACTTTTAAGAAATAGATTCAAAGTAAAAACTTACCATTAACTAATGCATACCAGAACTATAACTTGGATTGCTGGTGTCATATGCATGATCATCTTCTTGTCTACATTTTAATTGTTTGTTTTTAATTCTAGCTTCTTTGGTTCATTGTAAAACTGGCTATTCTGCTTTCCTAATACACGCATAATCTACTTCTTGCAATGCTCGACATTTGTAAAATCCAGGGGTTATATATAAATGTTTCATACATCTCTAAAACTTTTAATTTAGTGATAAAGCCTTGATTATATAAATATATAGCTTCATGTACCATAGTTTTTAATGTTCCCAACTGCACAAATACAGTTTTTTGAATTATACACTAAATACTATTTCCGCTTTCACTAATATTTTGAGTTTTATCAAGCAAGCATTTAGATAAAATTTCAAGACTAGAGACCTCTAAATACTTTTTTTATGCAATTCCTAATTGCAATAGGTAAGTTGTGTTTATATGCTTATATGTGTAACCTTTCACTTTGGACATATTATATATACAAAACAACTCACTTCTCATGGGGCATAAACCGTGTCGTAGATTCAAATCTGTGGAGATTGTATCAAAAAATATAGCCCAAATAGCTTGCCTTATGGCTGACAAGTTTCCCAGGTTGTTTTGAAAAGCCAAAACATAGTATCTTTAAAATTTGTTAATTTCTGCATGTCAAGCCATTATGGCATCCTAGAGTTTTTATGTCCTCAAGCTTTTCGCCTTTTAATTTTGATTTTAACGTCCTAAGTCATGTCCCCATCATTTTCTCACACACACACACCACCACCACACAACATGACCAACACATTCTAATTTTTCAATATTCACATATCTTTAAGGTTTAGATTCTAAAACTGCTTTGTATGCTTTAGAGTCCCCATAGAGTCCAAATATTGTGTATATCGTAAATTGTGTAATGTCTGTGAGCGATGATTGAAAGTTTGGGTTGTTATACATTTTTTTTTCCAAACTTTTGTTTTTAAAACGTTTTATTATTTAACCGAGTTTTAAAAACGTTTTTTAAACATTTTATCATTATTGTTTTTGATGGAAAACACTATTCCACACGATAGAAGAAATTCGTTGTATTTAATGAGGTAAAAATATGGCATACGGTTACCAAAAAGTAAACAAACATCTACAGCTATTCACTTCACTTCTTTCCTGAATAAGTGGCTGATCAAAATAAATTCTTTTAATCAATTTAAACTATTTGAAAAGGCTTAAAAGTAGCATGTGTCTTTTGTTTTGATTTGAGGGGGCGGGGCGATCCGCTGTTTTGGGGTTTGACAGGTGTAAGCAACTTTTTAAAAAAATATATTAAAAATACTTCTAATTCAGTTAGAACCAAAATTTAAATTGCATTTGAGAGAAAAAGAGTGGTATTTTATTTTTCAATCAAAAATGAAAAATTGATTTTTTCCTGGATTTTCGTGAAGTGGCCCCCTTAAAACTGTAATAATATTACAATCAATTATTAAGTATCAGATCTTAATCAAATCTGACTATTTTACTATTACCAAACGCCTATTTTCAGCATAATTAGAATGTTGTTCTAAGACTTTATATTCTAAAGTATATATATATATATAATCATAATATTCATATTAATATATTAAGTATAATTAATATTAATCATATTAATATTGGACTCTTAACTACGGAAAATAATAATATCTAAGCTCAAGGGATGTTTTAACCCACACATAGTCACACACACACTATGTAGACATCGACACAGTGGGTATGTGTGACGTTTTCCGACGAGTCTAGGTTTATCTTGAAGTTTAATTTAGCTTGAAGTTTAATTCACTTCGGACTTTCATATGAAGGATGCCAGGTACCCGTGACTTCTAAGACAATATCATTGTACTTCCTCGTTACGGTGGTGTAAAATTGCTTGTTTGGGGGGAAAATTACTGGCCTCCGGAATAGATCTGCATTGTCAAATCTCAACATAGGACATGATTATAGAACAAAATTTTTGGGGTATCAATCTAAAACAACATTTACGTTTGCTTAGGGGTGCCATGAGCCAGAATTTGTGTCTATGGATGAAAACGGCTGTCTTTACCAAGCAAACATTGTAAACGAATGCCTTCAATCTGATTTCATTACCACAATATATAGATTGGTCTGCATTCTCACCTGGCTTGAATCAGGCACAGAATGTAAGGAACATGCTTGGACAACGAGTTTCAGCCTTTCAAACACGCCCTACATGTGTACCAGAACTTTGGATAACATTGATTGCTGAGGGGAGCAGTTTTTCCCAATATCAGCTTGATAATTTGATACTCAGTATGCCTAGGTGTTTTGTAAGGATTATATATCATCACATGGGAAACATATACAATGTATTAACTATTATAAACCAACCGCGTAATATTAAGGTTTTGTAAATAGAGTATTTTTTATAAGTGCTCCAGGGAGCAGAGAAACCATTGTTTTTATGAATATCACAATATACAAAATATCTTTGTTTAATAAAGAACCTTAATAAAAATGTCAATTTTCTTTGTTTCTGAACCTTTATTTCCCACGTGAGTGAATATTAACGTCGCACTGTTCAGCTACACAAGGGCTTTTGATGACGGACTTCGTACTTTTGGTCAAGTGAAAAGGACGACACCTGAGGTGGCACCCTCTGTCTTAACTACCGCATCATACCAACAGGAGGATGCTTAAACTCTCGACAGATTTAACGTGCATCTCTTCCCTACATGGTGGGTCTTCAGTGGTACTGGGTTCGAACTCCTGATATGCCAGCCACGATCCCATACCTTGACCACTAGGCTGCCGGGAAGTGACATTTTCCTTTAGTTATGGACGTGAGTGTATTTACATGAAATTTCTAGCTATGTTAATCTGAGTATGATTCCTACAGAAATAACATACTACACAAGTACTCGTATTTTCAACTCCCGAATGATAAACATAATTTTATAATTATTTATTTATTTAGAAATTTTAAAAAATTAATTCATTAGTTTTGTATTGAATGATATTGCGTTGTAGACTGCATACGTTTTTCTTATTAGTTTGTTAATTACAACTATTTTAAGTCAATATGTTGTTTCATTTATTTCCGTCTCAGATTTCAACGTAAATTACAATTGCTTTCTTGCGATTTATCTTTTATAAAATATCTTTAAACATTTGCTAATGATGCTTAATTTCTGTTTAGTTCTATTCATGTAGGGAATTTCAAAATTTATGTATGAACAAAAAGAAGTTCACAAATGTGTAAGTGCGGCTAACAAGCTTCTTATTTATAGCCACATACTTCAGCTTTAAGTTTCATTCCTGATTTTTCTGTCTGCTTCTAAGTACAATGAATATATTTCAATACCACAGAGTGTAATCTTGATTCAGAACGTGAAAGGATCATGAATAATTGATAACCACGCGCCGAAGCTATTTAGACACCACAAGTATTCAAATAAGTTGAGGAATCTTCTTTGAGACCTCTCTAACATGCTTTTAGAGAATACCATCCCAAAGTAAATTTTAAAAAAAACTCACCTTGGTATCACATATCAGAAGCTTCTTGACGTACAAAGGTTGGTTTCTCCTTTAATAAAGAATTTTTTTTAAAGAGCTGTATAATTTATCTATACCTCTGAAAAAGAGTATAGTTACAAGGTACGGTATAATATTATTAATGTCAGATAAAAAGTTAGATTACCGAGATGATTTAAACTAGAAAAAAGTATAAAGTTTATATATGTATTTAAGATAAAATGTTTTGAAAATGTATTAAATTTTTATAAAATCATAGTTAAATTGAATATAGTTTAAAGCAATCTACTATTTCCGTGTACATTTTGTAATAAAAAATGAACTTTGTTCATTATGCGCATTTCTTTTTTAAAGGAAACGGCCTATTTTACAATTCCTCTACTATTAGTTCATAATCTCCGTATATGTTGTTCAAATTTTCAGTCGTTAATAAAATACATTTTAAAGCGCTGAGTTGAGCTGAAATTTTGTATACACTATTATTTTGGATGACAATACGATAATTTAATTATAATTAAAATATTAATCGACTGAAACTAATTATTTAAAGAATTACAGATACAGCCACGTTGGTTTCATTTTTAGCGACTTGGGTCAAAACTTTAAAATATTTTTTTTCTCATGTTTTAAAGCATTTAGCTGAACTTAGATTTTACATACCCGATTATTTTGGATGACAAAACGATACTTAAATGATAATTAATCAAAAATAGTTGCCACTTAATATTGTGATTCTGTCATATCTGTATATATATTTTTTAAATATGTATATAAGTATGATATTTATATTAATTGTATCTTTGTTAAGCTAAGTAGAAATTGACTTTAATATTTTTCTTTATATATATATATATATATATATATATATATATAGTACTTGTTCTATAATTTTATGAAACTGGTACCATTATTATACTTGTATTGTAACTAATTTCCCACTTGAATAAACCAGGGAAAATCTCATTAACAAATTGAATAATAAATTAAAATTTAAATAACACTGCTTAACGAAAACTAATCATTAACTAATAAGAATGGTCTATCGGAACCAATGGCATAGCAGATAATATTAGGGATTTCCTTGCAAAATCAAGTTTTGGGCCCCAAACAAGATGTTACAAAGGATTGCAAAACCACAACATAACATAAGCTGAGGGCTCCCAAGAATCCTGCCCCTGCAGTAATGCGCGAGTAGTGTGGGTGTACGTTAAGCCACTGACGGGGCCGTCGAAATTAATTTAACTTACCTAAACGAGGGATTTATGGTAACTTGCTTTATTTTTATTGTTATTCTTTTTTTTGCTTTTGACATTTTCTTTCTTTTTTTTAGTAACATGAATAACTACATTTCTTTTATTAGTGTATGATAGACCATTTACATCAGATAAGAAACACAGTTGTGTGCTAGTATGACGAAATTGTGAACAATTATTGAACAGCCCCCATACACATTTTTCCTTAAATTATCAATTGTGACAATTGAGAAATGTGCATTGTAGTTTGTAACTTAATTAAATTTATGATGTTGTTATAATGGCATTGGATTCGGATTGCTTATTTATTGAAAATATTATTAGAGGAAGCTTAAACTTAACTTGAAGGTATTTGAAAATGAAAATTATTAATCTCCCAATAAATTCTACTACAGAAGAATATTTGCAGAAAAAAGTTCAATAATATATTATATGTTTGTTTATTATAGGATTAACTGGTTTTAGAGACCACTTATAAATTTTTTTAGAAAACTATGCATAAATTCAGCACAGTTTAATGAGTCCTATGATTTTGGTTTCGTACTTAAACATGCTAAGTTTTTTTTAATTTATTTATTTATATATAAAACACTATAATCTCAATCCTATTTTATCTTTAAATAACCAGGCAATATATTATAAACATATATTGTAGTTTTTTTTCTGCTTTCAATTTGAAGTGATGTTCACATAAAAGAAAATATATATTTCTATTTATTTAAATGTCTGTTTATATGAATACGTAACTTCTAATTATTATTAAAGATCCACAACTTTAAATGGCGTGATTTATCATCAAGAAGAACTTTATAGATTATTGATAAAAAATGATATTCATTTGTCATTAATTTAACTTACATAGTCCACTTGCAATTTAATCATGAAACAAATTTTTTCCCCTTCCCTGAAAAAGTATTTTTGAAACTTCACTTACCTAAACTTCTTCTACTGCTTATTTCCATCATATATTTCATCTCATCAGACTAATCTATTCTTGAAATATTTTGAAATAATTTTAAAATATTTGTATTTCGACAAATTTAAATGCCGCATTGAGTCGACTTATAAATCGTGGGATTAGCATTTGTGTTTGAAACTATCACATATATATATATTAATTTATAATTATGTGCATTTTTATTTATGTTGTAAAATAATATTAATTTTATCAAATCTGACTCAACAAGCTGTTATATTTGAAATACAAAAGGTTGTACCAGTCATTGAAACCATTTCGATGAATAAACCCCTTCACAACATATTAATTTTACAATTTGCGAAATATAAGTAACTTATGGGGTCTCAGGGGTGTTAAATTTCTCTAGATGTCTGAAAATATAAACAATTTTCAAGCAGGTATAATTCTTTTAAATTTAAATTAAATGATTCGAATCTTTTACACATTATTTATAAATTAATGGGGCTTCGAAAAAGTATAAAATTATTAAAATTTAATAATTATTTTAAAAATCATAAGTATATGAAAATTCTATAATAAATATTAAGTATTTTTTCGTTGCGCACGCTATTTTCTAAAATAGTAGACTCTAATGTATAAAATTTTGTAGAATTATAAAATGTATCATACTCTTTAAACCCTACCTAATTTTAGTATTATATATCTTTTATACTTCAAAATGTTTGTAAAATATTGCAATTTTTCAAATATTTTTTAAAAATGTATTTTTTATTTATTTATTAAAAAAATAATTTATTCTAATTATATAAAAATAGCTACAGTGTAATAATAATACATTTAACTTTATAAATCAACTTATAGCTAGCAATTAAAAATACTATTTTAGAAAATAGCATGCGTGACGTAAAACTTATTAAATATTTTTTATAGAAAATTTTCTTATTTTCATATGTGCTTATAATTTAAAATTATGATTATATTTTAAACATTTTATACTTTTCTGAAGCATCATTCCTTTATAAATAATGTAAAAAAAGATTCGAATTATTTAATTTAAATTTAAAAGAATTATACCTGTTTGAAAATTGTTTATATATTCAGACCTCTAGAGAAATTTAACACCCCTGATACTGTGACAATGCCTACTGGAGCTGTAGAGACATTTTAGTATAGAAAGTAAGGTATACATATAAAAAGAAAACTTGCATCCTAATGACTATTATACCTTCCCGAGTATTTATTAAGACGTCACAGGGGTGTTAACTTTGTCTCGAGTGGTGAAAATATAAACAATTTTCAAACGAGTATAACTCTTTTAAATTTAAATTAAATGATTCAAATCTCTTACACATCATTTACACAAAGGATTATGTTTTCAAAAAAATTGTTTATGATTATGTTTAAAATATAATCACATAGTTTTAAAAATTATAAGCATATGGAAATAACAAATAATTTTATAATAAATAGTAAGTACAAAAATAATAGTCTTTCATGTATAAAACTTTGTAGAATTATAAAATGTATCATACTCTTTAGTTATAACTGCCACACCCTCTAATCGTCTTCAGAGAGTTTGATAATGCTTAAGGTTTATGGGTTTTGAAGACCACACGCATGAATCAGTTAAGAAAAGTAAATATACCTTAGTTAATTTTTGACTATGTCCGTCTTTTAACCCTTTCGTGGGCCAATTATTTGTCTTTTGAATTCCTCACAGTTTTTTTGTAATGTTTTATTTACAGAGTTAAACAATATTATTTCAAGAAATATATTTTGTTTTGCAAATTTTTATGTTTACATTTAAATTTTTGGGGTGGGAAGAATACTTCCAAGGAACCATACACTGCCATAAAGAGAATTAAATTTAATGGTGATTATTTATCATGAAAAGATGAGAAGCATGTTGTAATGCACATCACATTCTGCACACATGTTGCGGGTCCTGTTTTCTTGTCCTTTTCTGCTACATTTCATTTACATCATCTATAGTTTGAAACCATCTTTGGCATATGATTTTCTCTTACTGGCAAAGCACACATCATCTGGAACTACACACTTTTTTGCTTGAAAGCTAGCAAGATTTAATTCCCTTTTTTATTCATGAATATCCATCTATTAACTGACGAACTAATGCTATGCGCAATGTTAGCTGGTCTAAACTTCTGTTTATTTTTTCACTTGCCACAGTATGAAACTATTTATGATGGCAAGGTCAATAAGAAAAGAAAAAATACAATGCCACCGTTTTACAGTTTTATTTCCTTATTTGGTACCTTTCTTTCTTTCAAACCCTCACGTGATATAGTTTTATACAGCGACAAATTTTAGACAAGGAACTTGATTTTTAGAACAGTCTTGTTGTTGTTTTGACGTATTTACGGATGTCCTAATCACTGAATTATGTGCAGTAGCAAAAACACTGAAGAAAAAACTGAACACTTTTAACATTGTTATAATAGCAAGGCCAATATATTAAAATGTGTATTGCGATTCTCACAGTTGTATTTTGTAAGATCATGTAGATGAGAAGTAATCTGCACAAGGCTCACAAAAGGGTTAAAGACCATTTTCTTTTGGTTGAGGTTCCCAGACTATACCCATCACGGAATAATTAAACTGGGACCAATAAAACCCGAGCATATCCCTCTAAAAGTTTTTTAATAGAGGTTTTGAGTTGATCAAACATTAGCTTAAAACATAATTAGCTAGTTATTTCTTAAATACACTGCTGGCCACCGTAAATGCAACACCCTGAATTAAGCATGCAACTAACATGAAATTAACTACATGCATTAGTGGAGGTGAGATATGTAAATGATTAGAATTTCAGCGCAGACACATATCACGCGTGCCTGTGGCGCCACATCAAAGCGCTATTTAAAGCTTCGAGATTTCGAGGATTTCAAGTACGGCAATTGTGTTTTTCTTGTGGATTTTTCCAAAAAAAAATCAGTTATGTCTCGTAGAAAACCGCGATTAGCTTTTGATCAAATATCCGAGTTCGACAGAGGAAGGATAGTGGCCTACGGAGATTGTGGATTATCTTTCAGGGAAATTGGTAGTCGTGTTGGAAGAAACCAAACAACTGTAATGCCGATATGTGACTTTTAGATGCAAGATGGTAAGACGGACCGACGTGGTCGATCGCAACCACCTCAGGGCACTACTTCACGTGAAGACAGGCAAATTGTGCTCATGGCAGTAACGGATCGCTCAGTCACATCACGAACCATATAACAGCACATTGAGTCTGTAACGTATCATTCAGTGTGTGCGCGTACCATTCGACGTCGTTTACAGCAGAGTGGTAGTCCGCAAGACGTCCATTTCTTGGTCTACCCTTGACGCTGAACCACAGACGTGTCATCCACCAATGCTGCGATGAAAGAAGGATGTGGGTGGCAGAATGGAATGAAGTTGATTTTGCTGACGAGTCACGCATCTATCTGCAACACCACGATGGTCGGATTCGAGTCTGGAGACACCGTGGAGAGAGGATGCTGAACAGCTGCGTTATGCACCGGGTATTATGGTATGGGGCGGTATTGAATATCACTCTCACACTTCTCTAGTACGCATTGCCGGTACTTTAAACAGCCAGCGCTAAGTCTTCTAGGTGTTGGAGCCAATTGTCCTCCCTTACCTTCAGAACTTGACCACAGCCATATTTTAACAGGATAATGCGCGACCACACAGGGCAAGTATTGTCCAAAGATTCTTTGTCAATCACAAGATTGAATTGCTTCCCTGACCGGCTCGCTCTCCGGATATTTTGCCGATAGAAAACTTGTAGTCCATGGTTGCTTAACGATTGCCCCAAATTACATCTACAGCTGCCACATCAGATGAACTTTGGCAATGTGGGGAAGCTGCTTGGCCTTCTGTACCATAAGAACACATCCAAATTCTTTTTGAATCAATGCTGAGGCGTGTGGCAGTGGTCATCTCCAACAATGGCGGCTACTCTGGCTAATGATTCTGGCAGGAACCACACTTCACAGAAGTCTATAAATTTAATCATTTGATACTTGGTCAACATGTTATCTACAAAATAAATTTTGTTGTGCTATCTCTTGTCTTTCTTAGTGTTGCATTTACGGTGGCTACAGCAGTTGTATATTAATAGCTATTATTTTATAATCTGCTAAAAATAAAAATTTTGAAAAATGTCAAATTTTTTAAGAAAGCAAACTTAAGAAAGTTATACCTTCTTTTGGAGCTCAAAACATTTTAGTTAGTAAAGTTTAAATTTACTAGAATTGATTTATAAATTAAATTGAATATGTTTAAAATATATAAACAAAAAACCACTTACTTAGCCATGTTGATTTTTTTTCAAAATTTCAAAATATTTAGTATGGTATATCTTTATATAATTAAGAGAACAGAATACGCTATATATATACACACACACACACACATATTAAAATGTATAAATCTGATAAACATTAAACATCTAGATGTTGTTTCGATGGAGGAAAAATAACACTGATGCTTTTGAGAAGTGATAAATAATAAACTTTTATGATTTTAAACTAAATTCTTGTTATGTATACAATGAAGTGAAAAAGAAAGCAAATTTGTCAGATATTTAATTTTCATTCAAGAATGTGTGAAGAAATAGATACTTAACTTAAACTTCGTTGTTATAGATATATTAAGCCATTTTATCATAATAAAACTCATATACTATAAATTACAAAGTTATATTTAATAATTGAATGAATATTAAAGTTGCTTATCATGATCTTCAATTAACTGCAGACGTTTCAAGCTGAATAACATTAAAAAAAAGTATACTTTGGAAATAAACTCATTAATATAATTATACTAACCACCAACTGAATAGTTGTTAAGCATTTAATAAATTAACTAGGTATGTGTGCGTGAGTGAAAGACAAAGATAGAACAAGAGAGAGAGAGTAATTTTATTAAAACTTCCTAAAGACTTTTGTGTAAATTATCCGTCTGGGTTCACTGCTTGGATCAAAACATCTATTAACTAAATTATAATATTCATTAGTTCTTCCTAAAGACTTAGCTGAAGCGGTTAATGGTTTATTAAAGTTAATGTAAATTGTCTTGGAGCTAAGAATAATTAAGGTGGAAAGAAATTCTGGAAAATTGCTTAAATTACTTAGGTATATCTATTGAAATTTATAAGAAAAGTCGAAGAAAGTGACGTATAATGGGATTATACGAGTTATTGATACTTTTACACAAAACACTTGATGAAAAAATACTTTCTGGTAAAGTTTGAAGAGGGGTGAATTTATTGTAAAATATGTAAATAACAAAATATAAGTTCTGATAATTCATTTCTTTCAAAGAAAAAATTGTTTTATGAATACAATTAGTTCAACTGAAGGTGTTTTTTTGGGTGAATAAATTTAAGACAACTAGAAAATGTTTAAAGGTAAAATAATTATGTATATTTCCCTCTCACAGGAGTAAATATTACATTTTACTTCATTGATATTGTATTATGGATTTGATAACGTACAGACACTATGTATTGTATTTCAAGTAGAATGTAAAAGTTTACTGTCAGGCGAATTATTAAATACGTATTAGTAAAAATATTTGTGCATTCGAAGGTATTTTAAGTGGATAAAAACTAAAAATTATTTTTATCATCAATGTTCTTATTTACATATATAGAAGAATCTACGAAATAAAATTCAATGTGAAATATATATATATATATATATATATATATATATATATATATATATATAATTTGATTTATTACTCCATTTCAGTGGTCTCCAAACTGTATTCTGTGGAACCCTGGGGTTCTCTGAGGCATACCCAGGCGTTCCACGAGTCAGAATGAAAAAATCGAGATGAAATAAATATGTATTCAAAATTAATTCGCGCTCTGTATCAAGTTTATATAGATACAGGTATCTATTGCTAGTCCTACTCATTAAAAATGAAAGTTTTATTTATGTATAATAACTTTATTATGCGACACTTTTTGAACTTTTATTATAATATCTCCACGAGATAACTTCTACTCAATAGTTAACAAAATGCCTTGCAAATCTAAATAGTTTTCTAATAGAAAATTTACCTTTTTGTATTTGTGGTAAAAACACCTATAATGAAGGAGAAAAAACAACATATCAACATATTTGATGATATAATCTAAATTTAGTAAGAACAGCATCTAAATTTTAGGTTGGAAATTCATACGAAATACAAGGGTTTTCTCCTACAGCTATAAACATTTTAATGCCATTCAGAGCATTGTGTTTAAGTGAAATATATTTCTCGACATGGATAGCTACAAAAACAAAGTATAAAACAAATAAACTTCTTATAAGTAATGCGATTGCATTTAATCTCAATAGACCTAGCATTCGACAGTTTGTGTGGCAAAAAGTAAGCACGTATCCCAGCAATCAAATAATGCATGGATAAGTGACGCATGGACAGTAAATTAATATGATTAATGAGTAAAATTATATTAAAAAATTAGATTATAATTTTTAATAATAAATACAATACTTTTTTAATTGCCTTTACATAAAGGACCCATAACCTTTTGATCTACTTTAAATATTATTTTGAGATATATTCTTCGAAGTATGTGTGTGGAATGGGGTTCCACGAAAACACTTTCTAGTTCTAGGGGTTCCACGAAAGTACCTTGAAGTTCTAGGGGTTCCATGAGGTGAAAAAGTTTGAGAGCCATTGTTCTATTTAAAAATTTAAAATTGTAATGTTCAGAATTAAATTTACGTAAAAAAAATGAAATCCATCAAATAATATTATTGAAAAAGGTATGGTTCCAAAACAAGCAAGCGTAACACATTAAAAGACAGATTGGGATTAATTGAATGCTTAAATAAATGTAAAGTTCATTGTATTTTGTTCAATCAAATATCCGAAAGACTCATTTTCATTACTATTCAGTTTCTCTTTTTTTATTTTCTGTTTCACTTTCATTAATTGCTGTGAAGATAAAATGAGAAATTACCGATATATTTACAGGACATATATTTTTTACAGAATACTTTTCTTCAATAGGTTAAATTTTTTAAAAATATCTAACTTGAGTTAATTTAATTTTCGAATATTATTTATGAAAGTTTACATGCATAAATTTCCTTTTGACAATTTTTTTTGAAAAATTTTGTTGGTGTGATATATTTAAATTGGGTAATACTTTTAACCAAGTTTTGAACTGTAATAAAATTTTATTTAACTGTGGAGTAATTTGTACATGAATCTGAAGATTAGTCTTGGGTTAATGCATGCAATAAACCTCAGAGACATTACTTTAGATGTATATTTATAATATTCACTACATATGAGATATATTAATGTATCCAAATAATTAATTTGGATGGAAAAATACTTATATAAAGCACTAATCAAATATTAGTATTTTTAATATACATTTTGAAGATCTTTTTTCTGATTCCCGTAAAATAGGGCGTATAACGTGCACTTTTAACACAAAAACAAGTTCTAAATTTAGGGGTGCGCGTTATACGCCGGGGTATAAAAATGAGAGCTTTACAAAAAAGAATATTAAAACAAATTTAGACATATATATCGAAACACTGTTTATTTAAAAGAAATAACATACCTTATGAACTTTCATTGTTGGATAACATGAAAAGGCCTTCTTTTTTGACCATTTTAAGGCGAATAAACGTACACTGTTTCTTGTTACAATTAATCCATTCAGGCGATTTTCTAGAACCCAGTTCGCAAAACTTTATAACAGAATAGGCCATTTCGTTACTCCCTTACTTAAAGCTCATTTCTTCTTTGACATGTTAATTATTGTCATTTCATTTTTTTCCACTCCCTTATTAAGCTTTCGCCAACATCAAGCATCCTTGCTGCAGCACGATTTCAATTTTCTTTTGCGAATTGAATCACTTAGATCTTGAAACCGGCACTGTGTTTTGCTTCGTTTACCAGGACCCATCTTTACTGCTCGCTGTTTGAAGCGTATTCAATATTATTCATAGTATTGAATATACTACAGACAGTGAGCATAATAACTCTCAGGCTTGTTCTAATTTATTTCAAAATTAATCGTCCGCCTCGTATATATATATATAAATCCAGTCATGGCACTGATATGGTCTCCCCCCTCCCTTCTTGCGCTTAAGTGTTGTATAATTCTAGAAGTATACTATTTTTTTCAAAAGAGAGTCTGGAATGATTTATCCAATAAATAATGACTTCAAAACATAAGAAAATTGCACACGTACATTTCAAATTTTTTCGTAAAAAAGGATGTGCGCGTCATACGGCGAATATACCTAAAAATTGAAAAATGCAGCTTGGAAGTATAGGTGCGCGTTATACGCCAGATTTTACGGTAGTTATTTTTTATATATATAATTATTTAAATTGATGATCTTAAAGAATCGCAACAACTTTCAGAATAGGGGGTGCAAAAGTGTTAATCTACAGTAAAACATTTCTCTATTTGTATTTATAAATATATGTTTCATAATACGTACCGAGCAATCATTCAAGAATCTTCCACTATAATTGTTAAGAGGAAAAAAGATGCGCATACAGAAATGTAAAATTTAGTAACTAAAGAAGGGCTTATTTCTTTTCTATAATTTAAATATTAAAAAAATACATGTCGTTTAAACATCTAATCCAGTAATTTAAATCAATCTCTTTTAAGTAGCGAGTAAAGTGTAATTTATTCAGCATCTTCAACTCGTTTGCTCATACGTAACCTTTAGGAAATGTATTTTTTATTAAAAATATGAAACACGTATACTTAAAATGTAATACACAAATAATATAATAAGAGATGCTTTAAATATTTTGCAATAACTTCGATGCATGTGTTTTAGTTTAAAGGACTGTGAAATAAATTTCAAATGCTGTAGCAATTTCCAAACTGTGTTATCGATTTGAATCCAAGCAATAACAAAATATGGAACAATTGAAAATTAAATGATGTTCAAATTTTTAAAATAAAAACTATATCATAATATACCTTATTAGTTACATTACGTTTAAGAATATAACGTTTTGGATAATTTATTTGTGTAGTAAAAATAAATTTTGTGTTATTGAATAAAGTAATTCATGCTGCTCAAATATATAAAATTAATGAGAAATATTTTTTTTTTTCTAAAGTATTAAACCTAATAAAAATTTTGTTGTTAAGGGAATCTCAACCTTAAGATAAAATGAGAAAAATAGTATTATGTCGCAAGTATGAAACTTTAAGTTGCCCAATTGATACTTTATTCTATTTATATCCTACTAATTATATTGCTATTTTACACTCTAATAGCTTATATAAAGTTATGGAAAGCAATCTATTAATATCATAACTTAGAACAGTGTTGTAATTTTGGACGACTCTAAGCAAACCTTAAATTCACTGTATTATTAAGTCATAACATAAGCTATACTTGTCCCACTCAAACAACTTCAATGCCCATCTGAGAGAAACAGTTCTACGTGATAGAAAGTACTGTTTCGTGACTAGCAAAACTATTTGCTTCCACCAAAGTATATTCTGAAGTAGAGTCGATCGTGTTAGAGCAATGATATTAATCTACAACCGTCAGAACGGAACACTGTCTTGCAGAATAAGGACTTCTAACCTTTCCGGGACCAGGTAATATCGGAATTTCCACCAACTCTATATTCCTGCTTCCTCAGTGATTGGGAACTCTGCCTGATTTGGAGAAA
>BMAV01010999.1:270014-282539 GCA_019973955.1 Trichonephila inaurata madagascariensis
TATTCCTGCTTCCTCAGTGATTGGGAACTCTGCCTGATTTGGAGAAATACGGCCGATAAGATAAGCACCGTTTCCAAGAAGCAGGAAATATCATCTCCAAGCTAACCAGAAAGATTATTGATAAATTGTGACAATAGATAGAATCGAATACATAGAAATGTGACACAATATGTAGATAATTTCCAACATTCATTTGTTACGATTCCTTCTTTTGGTAGCAAAAAGTAACTGGTTCCTAATATATCAATAAATTACTTAGTGGAAAATTAAATTTTGGCAACAAATATTTGTTTTGATAGAGATAAATTGTTTATATTTTGTAAGAAATAAGAGATACATATGTATTGAAACTTCTTAAAGCTATTTTATATTAATTGTAACGTTTAGAACAAGTTTAATGAATTATATTTAGTTGTTTTTATAGCTTGTAAATAGCTTGATATGATTCGAAAGAACATATCTATTTTAAACTACTATAAAAGAGCAAAGATCATAAATTGTCGTAAAAATCAAAATTACGTCTTGTAATCCCATTGCTAAAAGCTTTAAATTTATTTTTATTCTAAGGTAATATATGTATTTTACATTGCTTCATACACACAAACTTCATAAAATTGTTAAAGTTATTCGCCATGCGTTTTCTGTAATATGTTTCTTGGATTGGAATGCCTTAGATTCAGCGTTATAAAAAAATAAACCTACCAGCCATTTATGCCTACATTTAGATTGCTTAAAGAAATAGGTAAATAACAAAAACACATTTTCCCATTGGAAAACTATAATAGAGGTACGTCTTTTGGAGAAGAACATAGGATATTTTTTAAAAAATGTTACTTGTTTAACATTTTTGCAAAGTCTTCCAAAAGTCGAAATTGTAGTTTGTGAAGTAATGTTCATGGTAATTTAAGGATATGAAATGACTACATTTAAAAATAAAATTATACGTTAAAGCTCGTTTTTTATGAACTGATCCTTAATTTTAATTTTTAAACTTCTAATTATTAACTTTTAATTTAAAAAAAATAATAAATTTTTAAGTTAAATCCTAATTACAGCAAATATATTGTTTTTTAATGAACGATAAATCATTTGTTCATCAAGATGAATTATTCTCATTTAATGAAAATAAAATATAAGTTTGGAGAAACGTCTCTATAATTTCGAACGATTAACTATAAGGTTCTAGATTAAATTTTAGTAAAAAATTGACCTGGATTGTGCTGAAGTTATTCAGTACACTTAAATTATCAATATATTTAGAAATAAATTCTTTATAGTAGCTTAGAATAAACTACTTTCATGGATTATTCTTATCAATAGTTTTATAATTCGCAGCATTCATTTACTACTTTACTATTAGCTGTGGCATTTTATTTTAAAAATTTAATTTTTACCAAGTAATTATATAATTTCCTCAAGTTTAAGTCTTCTTTATTTTTTTTCAAAGTTAAGCATACTTTTAAGGAGAAATATTATATAGATGGCATTTATTATAAAAATATAATTCAGAAATGTATCAAAAAGAAAAGAAATGTTAAAAGCAATTTCCACAAAAATAATAATAATAATAAAAAAAACATCATGTCATTTAAAAGAAACTCACACTTCATGCATTATCTTGACGGTGCAAACTTTTTCCATTTTATAAATTCTGAAATATTATATTCTCTTTAGTGACATATCAAAACAAGTACATTATAAGAAAACGATATTTTACTATTCTTAAAAGGAAGTTTCAAGTAATTTTCAATAGTATTATCTTTGCATGTCACTCATACATCAAATAATATAAAATATTTTTCGATAGATAAATACATGATTAAAGAAGATGCAGAAATGAATGACACTTCAATCTCTTTAAAAACAACAATTCTTTGTTATAAATTTTTTTTCGGGATATAAGTGTCACACACACATTTATGAGGAAAAATAATAGTTTTATTTAATATTGCATAAAAGTGTTTTTTAAAATATATTTTAAAACTCTCATGTAAATTTATAAAATTGTTTTATATTGTAGCATGTTTTGAAGCTATACTAAGAATGTTTTTACTAAAAAAAAATTAGAAAATTAAAATTGCAAAAATAAATAAAAAAAATCAGTTTATAAAAATATTTTAATTCACTAAATAAAAGAGTTATAAATTATAATAGATATTAGACCAGTAAACTTCTTTTTAAAATTTATTTTCAGTTTACTTTCCCAAAACGCAATGTAAATGTTTTTCTTTTTCTTCACGTCATGATTAAAAACATATCCAAAATGTGTCTAAGTAATTTATCTTTAAATGTGTATTGAAAATCCATCATCTTTTTAGTGGAGTTCTGTCATATATATCACATAATGCTCTGGCAGTAAGAAAGAAATTCGGTGCGAAATGTAATGCACCAAGATTTTAGATCCAAAACTGTAAAATTTATTTAGGGAAGTTAAAATGGTTGTTCTTCTAAAATGAGATGACTTTTTGAAATATGATACTTGAGTAAATAATCAATATCTAAAAATAAAAATTTAAAAAATATTTATGAATGAATAACCCATTATGTGGAATAATACTATACTATTTTGTGAAAGTGTTCATTGCATTTATTTATATTGAAAGTTAATTGAACTGTAAAGTTCTGATTTATTCACAATTTTTCTTAGACATGAATATTTAATTATTTGATTCTTAACCAAATTCTTAACATGTGTTCTTTAAAAGAGAGAGTTTGCTTTCCATTAAATTATAAGTTCAATGAAGTTACAATTCTGTGTTAACTAATGGTTCAGGGGGGGGGGAAGAAGGATGGGTACAAAATTTAAGGATGATCACAATTTAGGATAAATAATAGCTTTTCAGATACTCACAAGTTTAAGATTATACGATAGCAAAAAATTGTATTTTTAGGGGGTAAAACTTTAACTCTTAAAAATTGTTGGCACACACTATACGAAAGGGGACCCATAAATAACAGAAATATTTTGTGTTATTTGGTATTCTGCCATTTTTATTTAACTCTGCAAGTATTTTTCATGTACATTGATGCACTTGTCTCTCCGCTTGTGCCTCTGATCTAAGAGTTCTGGAACTTCTGATACAGGATACTGTTCAGAAGTGTTAGAATGCTTTCTTTGACTTCATCCACATCACTGAATTGCTTTCCTTTCACACTACTTCATCCGTGGAAACAGAAAAAGTTGGAAGAAACCAAATCAGGAGAGTAGGGTAGATGAGGCACAAGCATCACGTTGTGGCTTCTCAAAAACGGTTGAATCATCAACACTGAGTGGGCTGGAGCATTGTCATGCACGTGCTTCAAGACACGTTCGTTTCTTCAGAACTTTGGTCAATGGTCTTTCAGCGATATTCATTAATTACACATCAGTTTTGCCAATGCTTTCATAATTTCTTTCTGTCGAGCGACAGCCTAGGCGTGGAATTCCTTCAGTTGACATGTTGCCAGATTTCAACGAGACAATCATTCGTGAGCCTGGGAATTTAAAAAAAGCATCGCCATTAAAAGTTTAGCAAAGCATCCCCCAACGGTGTCGACCGCAGATTTTCCAAATAAGGCAAAATTTCATTCACAGTCCTTGTTCTTTTTGGTCGTCCATCTCATTAATCGCAAAAAGGCCGAATCAGAAACGCGCACAACAAAGCACCACAAGTAATCGCTTTAACTCAGACTGACGCCAGCTCACTAACGCTCACGACAGTCCCCTGAATAACACCACCAAACAGCATAACTCATAACTACAAAACTGTTGCACACAACAGTTCGATTTCGGTTATTTTGGTTATCCTTCGTAAATGCAATTTTATATAAGAAGTATACTATTGAATTATTACCCTGTATTATTAATCTTAAGTTTTCCAGAATCAATGAAGAGACAAATTTAAGAGGGCATGGTACGATTTATTCAAAAAATTTTCATTAAAGGATTTCAAAAATGTTTTGGTTACTTCCTTTGCGTGTATACCACGTAAAACAGATTTTATGTCGAAAATTTCATAAAAAACTAGCCATTTAAATTTTTAAGGAATAAACTTAAAATTTGTGAAGTGTTTAAAATGGTACTCCTTCTACAAATATATTTACGTACACGTATTAAATTTGATTTACAGGTGCACAAAACTATGCATAACAAAAGTTGGTAGGAGTTTTGCGATTACATGATTGGTATTAGTGCAATACTTCTTTTTATGAACGCTTATTGAAAATTCCTTAAAAATGCATAAATTCTGAGTTCAATTATTTTTTTAAAAAAAGTCAATGCGTACCAACTTTTTTACATGTATTATTAGAAATAGGGGAAAAAAATTAAAGTATTAGGCACAATAAAAAAAAAACTTTAGCATTTTACATAAAGGCCATTTAGTTATTTTATCTTTCTGAGATAAGTCAGTTTAAAGTTTAGATTTGTCATAGATTTGTCAATAAAAACGAACGTAAAAGGTATCATAATTCTGCGTTTGTTTTAAGTTTAGAACTTTCCAATTTTATGAGGTTATATAGAAACTTATATAAAGAAATTTACATTGTAGGAATTAGTACCCACCTATATAATAAAAAATTATACCAACTCCGGGGAATGTACTAGGTCTGCAGTGATAATGACTGAACCAGCATCTCCATTTGAAAGAAAAAGAATATACTCTATGACTATACAATAGAAATCAGTTCTTTTTTTGCAACTTGGATACAAATAAGTTGAACAAGTATGTATGTACTGCATTTTCCAACCTAAATTAAATATTGACGTGTTTTGAAACTCGCTTTAGTTATAAAAGTTAATAAAATACTTGTGGAAAATCTACAAACATTTTAAAATATTTTTCTTAAAAAGTTCCCATAAAGACCATAAAGAAAATTGAGACAATATGTAACATTGGGAAAAAAATAAAACTGCTGAAATAATTCCAATTTTTAATGTACATTGAATTTCGTGAGTAAAAAAACAAAACAAAACAAAACAAGTTTCATGTAAAGTTTATGGAAATAGTATTATTCTGTAAATTGTATATAATGTCGATGTAATATTTATTTAAATACCTTTAAAATCCATTTCTTGAAATATTTTACTTTTAGATGTATCTGAAAAAAAAAACGTAATATATTTAAATTAAATTGAATTATGAATTAGAATATTAGAGTGAAATCTATATCACACGAAGACATTTATGATATTATTTTTTTAAAAAAATAACGAATTTTTTGTGATAATTACATACATTTAACAACTATCCAAATGAGAACAAACCTATTCCTTTCTTCCCTACCAAGTATTTCATTCTAATTATCGACCAATTTATTCTCACAAACATCCATCTCTTAGGAGATAAAAATTCCAGTGATCGAGATAAAGTTTTCTAAAGAGCTAAATAAGTTTATTTTGAAAAGATGGTGCTTCAGAAACTCCTGTATTTTAATTAGAACTTTTAAAGTTGATTTCTTAAGACGAAAACACCTGCTGTTGCTCCGATACGTTTTCCTTGGTTTATTTTCTTTAAATTTCTCCTATTTAGTTAATGTGCAAAAAATAAGATCTGGCTTACTTTTAGCATTTCTAGAAATTAAGGTACGAATAGTCTTTGAATTCCGAATAAACAAGAAAATTTAATTCTCCATTCTGATCAACGTGTTTAACATTGTTTATTTGCTTCTTAAACAACTTTTACAGAGTCTATGCAAATAGCATAGCCAAACATAGAGGTATTTGTGGACGTTTACAAACTGTTAAATTCAAAGCATTTTAATTTAAGTTGATAGAGAGAAATGCTTACACCATCACAATAATGAAATAGCTTGCTTTGATTTTTTTAAAACATTTTTTTTTAACTTTTTAGTTTAAATAACCATAAATGAACCAAGACACAGTATACTTTAAGACACTTAAAGTGCACAACTTATTTTTTTCAAATGGGTTTTTCGCATTCATTTCGTAATTAAAAGTAGTACTGTGTAGTTACAAAATTTACGAAATGAATGGGAAAAACCAGTTGACAAAAATAAGTTGTGCACTTTAAATGGATTTAAGTATACTGTGTCTAGGTTCATAACTCTTTATTTTGTGATCTAAAAAAGAGTTAAAATCTTATTAATACATGCAGAAAAACACGCATTAACATGGGAATTTCTCTTATATGAATTATAATTAAATCAATAATATTTTTAAACATTTTGTATCAATACGATTTAAAAGAGATGAGTACATGAAAAAAGGAAGACGTGTTATTTTTAAGTTTTAAATATAAATTTTCAAATGTGGAATTTAAAAATCTAAAAATTCTCCCATTAATTGACAAACACAAGACTTCCAAGACAAATTTTACTCGTCATTGTAAAGTATTCTACATTACTTTCTTCAAATATCTGAAATGTTGTTAGACTTAATCAGCTTTATACATTACTATAATTAGTTAACACTAGTTCTTAAAATTTTGCTTACTTTTTTTCTCTTCATCTTTTGCTTTCTTTGAAGAAACTTTGGTGCAAAAGTCATTCATAAGCATAAAATTGAGAATACAGGAGTAACAAAATGCATTACAGAAAAAAAAGCAAAAACATTTGAATGGAAACTGTAATTCTTTGGAATGGTATAAGGAATACGAAATGATGCTTCAGGCCAAAATTTGGTTGCTTGTAAATGATAAATATATATATATATATATATTGCTTCGAAATGATAAAGGATTTTTAATATGTGTGGTTCTCATGAACTCCTAAGACTATAGCACGCGTTTGCATGGATGCTATAAGGTTATCGAGGGGACTTTGGGGAATAATGTTCCTCTCTTGACGAAATGTGATCTTAAAGTCTTGGAGAATAACAGGAGACATTGATATTGTAATAGCGCGTCATCCCAGTGTGTGCCAAACATGTTCGATCCGATTATGATCAAGAGAGCGTGCTGGCCACTCTATGCGCTGTATTGTTTCAGCTCCAATAAGGTTCCCCTCAAGAAGAGCCGTGTAAGGTATTTGATTATTCTGAATTAAATGAAAGAATTCATCAATGGCTGCAGCGTAAAGTGCTACATGGGGTCGCAGAATTTCTTCTGAATATATTGGAACCGTCACATCACCATTACGAATGATATAGAGGCCAGTATGTCCACTTCTGCTGGTCGGGTCAGTATGTCCATACCCACATAAAACCAACTATTCTGAAATGTGATCTTTCCTAAATGAATATAATGCTATTTCGTGAGTGTCCATTTCCCACCAAACTAAAAAGCTTCTGTAACTGAATCGGTACTCATTTAAAAACGTCATTTGACTTCAATCCTTTTGTATCTAATCTCGATATTCAACAGTCCACTTCCTTCGAGATTTATGAAGTCTTGCCATACTATATGCACACAGTTGCCTATGTGCATACAGTCTACCTGCATGAAGTCTATTTCGAATTGTTTGGCTTGAGACCCTTCCTCCTGTACCCAAATGAAATTGTGTTTGAATAAGTGCTGCATTGGCTGTTCTATCTCTACGAGCTATTAATACAATATATCGGTCTTTATCTGGTGTGGTAGCAGGTGGACAATCTTGTTCTGGTCAATGTCGAACATACCCTGTTTCTTGGAATCCATTCTACAGTCTTCAGTGACACTTCTTGCCTCTTCAAAATCGCTCAATACAGTTCTTTGTGTTTTCCCGGATAACAGTCTCTAAATAATACACCAACCCATAAATTCCAATAGACTATGTTATCGGGACATTTCCCAATCACAATTTCTCAAAATAGCAGCCGAAACGTTGAATTTCACCACTGAGACAACGAAAATCAATAGCTTCTGCGAAATCGCGATTTCTTCAATTATAACCTTTTTATGGTTTGTGAAGTCTTGAACGTGTGTGTGAAGAGTTTTCTTCTTTAGTTTTCTGCTACACTTTAGACTATGTATGTTTTTTTTTAGTTATCAGAATAAATATTTGGGCAATTTCCTTAAGTTCATATGCTCCCTAATATTTTGAGTAGTGTATAATATATGATGGAACATTTTCAACTTTCAATAGATAGAAAATGAAACTCTGTTCCTCAGAGAGCTTGTCGTTCTGTAACAATTCAATTTTAATGTCACTAAATTGTGCTCAAAGTAATATTGGCTTTGTTTCTAATATATATACGTAGGAATATATATTTTCTTAAACAATTTATTCACCTAATATAATGCAAGCTTCTTTTTAAAAGTATTGATAAAAAACTTTTACTTTTAAAGAATTTAACTAAACGGATATAATTATGTATATTTGTACATAAATTTTAATTTTGTTTTAATAATTATCACCACTATGCATAGCATTAAAAGAAGCGGGGTGCATTACATCGCAGTACAGAGACAAATTTCCTGCATTGCTTGTATACGAAATTAAAAGAAAGAACCTTCTATAAATATAAATTAAATCTATGTGCTATATTACAGTCCTCTTTATGAATTGGTATTCCTAACATCTGTTCCTCTTAGTGGATAACTAAACTTTCTGAAGTGTTCTGGAAGGACAAAAGAAAAGCTTCGCGTGCTGATCCTTCTAATATTCGAATAATTAGCCAACTCTGGTACTCAGAGTAATTCAGAAACTATGTATTAGGATTTATTCCCCTAAAGGATTCGTCTTAATCCGGTTATTGTCCTGAAACATTTTTCCCTGGCTGTAGTTTTCATAAAGCTTCAATTTTCTTCAGCTAAATTAAGAGGTGGATGAACCTTATGTATGCGATTTTTAATCAACATAAAACTCCAATTCCATTCTAGAAATATCTTTGCATTGTTATTCATGCGACTAACTGCGTCTGAATTTCTCTGGTAGTATTAATAGGGATTTCACATTTGTGTGATGTTCCTAAACATTACCCAAAAAGTTTTGGCTTAAAAATATAATTCTTAGCTATGAAGGATTAATCAGTTAACAATTTAAAATTTAAAACCGTATAATTTTAACATAATGAACTATAGAAGATAGCATGTAATCTTTTTTTTTTTTTTTTTGTTTCAAAAGATACTGAATGAAGTTCACTGGTGTGCAATCAATTCTAATAGGCATAATTCAATGATTTCAAATTCATCATTACTTAAAAAACTCTTACATTAGTTTTCGTATTATATTTATTGGAATTAACCAATTATCATTAATTATCTCTTCATGGTTTTTGTTTCATTTTCCATTAGGCAGTTATATTCTTCAGATACAAAAAAAAAAAATTAAGAATCTTTATTTAAGAAACCACAATCTTTATAGTGAAAACAATGCTTCAGATTTTTTTTTTCTTCTTTTATTTCATTTAACCCCTGCCTTCATCAAGTATCGATTATCTTCTAAATGAAGATTAAATATCCTTAATTGACTCTCTTGAAAGTATAAGGTGGTTCATTTCCTCTTGAGGCTTAAGAGGACTTTGATATGATGTTTTTGGATAATGAATCTACTTTTTTTGAACACGCATTAGACATTTTTGGAGCCGATTACAAGGATGGTTGGGACACACATAAATACTTTCTATCAAGTTTTTATTCTTAAATTTTCTTTGATAATTGTTTGATTTAAGTAGATAAATGTTTAATAATATGTCAATTAAGATTATTTTATTTAAGGAGATAAAAATGGTACACATCTGGAAGAGAACATTTTATAAGGAATAATACTCACCTTCCTGTAAAATCGTTTTAATTAGAGACTACTATGCTTATATAACTTATAATTATATTCTCATTTCTATTTAAATATTATAATAATCAATGATGCAAAGTTACAGTAAAACACAAAAATATATTGAACTGTAAAATAACAAGTCATTAAAGCTAGAATATTACAAAAAACAAGATTTTTTCAACCATGATTTGTAATAAATCTGAGAGTGATCTGGTGACAAAATACTTACCTAAGAGGTTTAATAAGAACAGAATTAAATATAATATTGCAGTTGCATTTTAATATGTAACTAATTTATAAACATTGCATTTTTACTTTAACACCTCTGCTGAAATGTGTGAGATTCATAAATTTATATAGTAAAAATAATTACATTTTCTTTCGTCTTTATTTGAGATATAAGCAAAAAAAAAACTGGGATATAGATTTGCTTAACTATTTTATTTAAATTCTTGAATGGATCCTAGAATCTTTCGAAAGATCACCAAAGCAAAAAGAAAGAAAAAATATTGAAGAAAAACAATTTTCAACAATAAATGCTTAATATACAGAAGACAAATGCTAAAGAATTCGATCCAGTTTAGAGGTTACACTTAAAAAAAAACGCGTTCTGAAATATTCCAAATTAATTTTGTTTATGAAAAGATGCACTGTAACCATAAAATTGTGGAACTAAAAATGTATGTTGTCTGAATTTCTTAATTAATAACTTAAATATAATTTTTAATAAGAAACATAATTATAAACTTTTAAAAGGATTCCAAAGAAACCCCAACTGAAATACTGATGATAAAATTATCAAGCAGATAAATAGTATTGAAAGAAGTATTAAAATTGTAGCAAATGATGTTTTATCAGAAAAAAAAACGAGTTTTTTTCCCCTTGACTATAATAAAAAGATTGTTGATTTAAGAAAATAACTCACAATTTCAAAAACATTGTACTATGATAGCTGAATATAAACATGTAGCTAATACTCCCTCCGTATCAACTGTTATAAAAGATATAGATGACGAATATTATACCAATGAAGAAAAAAAAAAGAACTTCATATTAAAGAATCAAACTAAGAGAAAAAAAAATTGTACTAAGTGGAGGAAGTAAATTAAAACCATTTTTCTTGTTTATTATATATAATATATATAGGCTTATTCTCTACAAACAAGAGATAACATCAAAACACACACATTCGAAAAACACACATAGACAGTAGGAAAATCACACAATGAAGGACATATGAGTAACCGAGATTAAAAACTATGAAATGGATGCTGCAGTGTTATAAACATTATTGACTTAGGACAGCTAATATATAAAACAATTTATATAAAAGTGGGGTTGAACATGTTTTTTGGCCAGCCAACTTTCCCCCCTTATGTAAATAACACTGAGCAAAAACCAATAGAAAATAACGGATAGGAATATCTAAATCTATTACAAGATAGAGGTAACTTGCCTAAAAATTGCACTTACAAATGCAAAGCCCGCGCTAAATCTGAGTGCAATAAATAAGTTTTTGCCAGATTCTTGACCCTAATGCAGATTTAAATCATGTGAAGGACTGAAATGTAGCAATTAACAAAAGTATAAAAAGAATGGAAATAAAAATTAATAAGAGTTGCAAATTATAGCATAACTTTAATAACACTAGAGTAAATATGAATAAAATAATAATAAGTAACTTTATCTAATATTAGATTATGGAGATAACTATAACTATGAAATATTTAATTTTATAGTAATAAACTATTATCAATCTCAGAATTTTTAATCCTAACTATTTTGAATAGCTTTATCATATAACTATTAATAAAATTAATTGGGTATTTCTGATTTAGGCAATATTTAGTAAAATGTTTATAGTTATTTATAATGTCTGATTTTTTTGACACCAGAAATTTATTACATTGTATATAATTAATAACAATATTTCTGATTATAGAAACATGAACATTACTCTCCCAATGAGGAACTTTTATAATATTGAAATTAAATTCTTCTCTTTTATCATAAATATTAGAAATTATTACATTATCATTTAATTTGACATGTATGTCAAGAAAATTTGCTTCATTGTTGTTATTATTTGTCTGTGTTAAATTAAGATATTGTGGATAAAAATTAATGTTAGGTATAAAATTGGCTTGTTTGCCAAAAATGATTATGTGATCAATATAACGATAAATATAATATTTTGAATTATTAATGTAATTACTTTCAAAATATCATAAATATAAATTGGAAAGACAGTTGCTCGCAGGGCCACCTTGTGGCAAACCTTTTAACTGCCGATAATAGTTACCTTTATGATATATATATAGTTCTCTTTAAGTACAAACCCCCCTAAGTAGTGAACCAAATGTATCATAATTAACATTATTAAATAAATTATCTTTATGTAAATTTACAAGAATATTAATCAAATCATCAATATTAATAGTGTTAAAGAGATCTTCAAAATCTAAACTATAGACTGATTATTTTTTTTTTTTAATCTTTTATTTGTTCAATAAGTGATTTACTATTTTTAAGAATGGCTGTGGATTTAAGATTATTTATTGTATCATGCAATATTTCATGGAGAATTTTGCCTGTTTTCCTTATATATGTATTAAAACCATTTGTAACTGTCCTTAATTTAACACTGGGTGTTTATGAAACTTGGGAGTAAGAAATATATGTGTAAATTTAAAATTATTATTAATTTGAATTCTTAACTGTCTATGAAAAGCCAAGATATGTTTATTTATTTCTCTATCAGAAACAGAAGGCTTAATAAAAGCTGTATTATTATCGAAATAATTATTGATCATTAAATTATAATATAGTATTTACATATGATGGCAAAATTTCCTGGCACTTTATCAACATAAACTATAATAATTTTTTTTT
>BMAV01010999.1:297257-314008 GCA_019973955.1 Trichonephila inaurata madagascariensis
TAGAACCTACAGTGCTAAAGCAGGAAGAAATTGGAATTCACCAAACACAACAAATGTGGATACAAAAAAGTCTTTGGATTAAACGGGAGACCTATTATGATTTCTTAAGCTGTCTCTGAATTATGCCAGCGAATTAGGTTTGCAATGCTTCATGGATCCAACCTTCCCCGTACAGCAGAAATTTTCGACATAATAAGAAATATATATATATATATATAATTTGCCTAAAAATTGCTTTCACAAAACTAGATTAAAATGATTTTCTCTATGGTTTTTGCAACACTTCATATAGTTTTCTGTATACCATTATTAAATTAAAAAAAAATATTAGTATAAATGGGTAGCGGCTTGGCTCCAATTTTGTCTAAATTAAATTGAAAACGCGCGTACACTAGACCTCAGTCCACTAGGGTCTTTAGAAATTTTACCATACAGCTCATCCTTTTCATGATTGGTTGTAATTTGCATTCGCTTCCTCTCGAAGGATTAAATCTGATAAATATATGAGGACGAATGGTACTGGATTTTTCAGTGAGAGAAATCATTAAAAATATTTAAAGTCATTTGACCTCTTTTGTCATCGTTTTAGGTGGTTCCACGTATTATTGCTCATTTGTTGCTACATTCATTTTATTTGATCATGATCGTTTCGCCATGTTAAAGTAAACAACTTTATTGATCGATGACGTCAGGCTTTATTTGCGGATTTTCATTGAAGTCCTTGCGCATATTCATGGCTTTTGTATTTTCAGTGTATTTTCACATCCTTTGCATTTTAATGTTACAATTAATTTTATTCTTATTTTATAGTTCCTCCTCCCTCTTTATATAGACCAATGCTTCTCAAACTTTCAATATTCGCGCCCCAATATTCAATCATCATTTTCATCGCGCCCCCCCCATACAATAGCGATGCATTGTATTCAATAACACTATATTTTGAAGCTGAACCTACAGTTCGACTCTTACCTCTTTAGTGCCACCGGCGTATATAAACGTCTCACTCAGCCAGTGTCTTAATTGCCCCTGATATATATATACGTCTTTCCGAAGTACGATACTTTCTGTGCACTGTTATCCATAAAATTATTCCGAAGGCTTTGGAATGCAATAAAAGGAGCTTGATAGTCTTTGCGAAGGATTTACTTGTTTCAGATTATTTGTTTCTTTATTCCTTTAACCTCTCCCTTCCCAATACACCAGATACTCTCGTTTACGTGCTAAATGGTGGCATTGGGGAGCGAATCACGTAATTTTAACCGGCATTTAAGGTAGTAATTATAAACCATATAAATTATCGTATTTAACCGTATAATTATTAAAGATAAGTTTTAATTTTTGTTTTTAATTTTATATATGACAAGCCTGTGGGGGACACTGATAATTATTAAACTTGTTCTTAACGTAGTATCTTTAAAATGATTATATAAAATTCATTGCGTAGTACTGATATATTTATAAGTGTAAATGTTTATTTCATTTTTTATTTGTTTGCTTTAAGTACATTAATAATTTTTTAACCAATCTTTTGTTTTCTACTTTTCAATATGCTCGCGCCCCACTTGTAGGGTTATCACGCCCCTCTAGGGGGTCACGCGCACACAGTTTGAGAAACATTGATATAGACGAATAATTGGTTGTAAGATTTTTTCTGATATTTATTCACTTTTTCAGAGTTTATAACGATATTATTTAGTTAAATATGTTTATTTTAATCCGAAGATTTAAGGTCATTGGATTTTATTCGAAAAGTTATCCTTCGATTGGAAAATTAATTCAGATAAGTTTCAAATATTTTGTATTTTCTGTATTTCAAGTCAGAGTTTCTCAAACTGTGGAGCGCTCTCAGGTAGAGAGGCGTTATAACTGTATGTGAGGAAGGCGAACGCATCGAGAAGTCGCCAATAAATGATTTAAAATAATCATGAATTTACTGAAAGGAAGCAAAACAAAATACATTCTCACATAATAAAAAATAAAATATGCAATCCCATTGATATAATGCACTTATAAATTTATTAGTACTGCACAATTTACATGATAATTAATTTATCAATACTCAATTATAAATAAGTGTAATACTTAACCCGCGATCACTCGCGCGGGGTGCTCTGTACACCCCAGCAACAAGAAAAGCCTCCTACAATTATAAAAAGAATGCGCAGAGCCACGATTTTTTCTGTAGCTGCCCATTTTAGGTCATTGAACCTTCAGGCCTGATGTAATCAATCTCGCTAGGACGGTTGGAATGTTATGACCTTCAAAAGTTTATTTGGGGTGCTGAGAACACCCCGCGAGTGATTGAGTTATGTTTTTGTACTCGAAGCATCTACGGAAGAATACGTTTTAATCTTTCCGTTTACATTTTTTTATCAAATATATATTAATATACATGAATATTTTATTTAAAATTTCAATAAATGTGGTATAAAAATAATACAATTCTATTAAATAATTGTAAAATATAATTTTTTTAAAAAATTTTTCAAAACATTTTCCAGAAATTTTGACAAAAACTCCATGGGAAAGGGAGAAATAGCGACTTCGTAGTCTATTAGATACTGTATCAACAGATTGTCAAGATGAACTAAATGAATTCGATGACTGCGTAATTTCGTAACCAAAGTTGGAGGGATGAAACTTGAAATTTTTTGTAAATATTTATAATACCACTGATGAAATGTGCAGTATATATGATGTATCGAGAATATGTAACCTTTGGCCATTGCGAATATTTTATCATCTACTTAATACTGCAGAAATTAATGCTTCCTTTGCCTATCATTCGGTTCTTCCTGAAAATAAATGAGACATTCAATATTATTAAAGGAGATTAGAATGGATCTTGTTTAGCCACAGTGGGATATGAGATCGGATCTCCCAAACCTTAACAAAACACTCAAAAGAAGCTTTACTGACACAGAATATAATAAAAAGGGCATTAATCTACCAAAAAAAGGGGCTTTGCACTGTTTGTCCACGGGTAAAAGATGTAAAAATTATTTTTTTGTCTTCAATGTAAGAAAAATATGTGCTTAAAGCATATGAATACAGTCTGCTCTGAATGTTTGAAAAATGATTAAAATATTATTTTTCTACTTTTTACTATCCTTATCATTAATTTTAAAGTATATTTATTACTGGTATATATGTTTTATTTGTGGTTTATGAAAAAATATAAAATTGTGTATTTCAAAATGAAAATTTTGTAGGTTTAGTTTAAATTAATGCTAGTCTCATTTGAATGCAATAAATTTAACAATTTTGTGTTTGTATAATACAAAAAACATATTATACTTCATGAATATATATCATTATTGGCTTAAAAAAAAATTCATATTTAAATACACGTTGTTAAGAGTTTGGGGTGTTCTCTACATCCCGCGAGTAACGACGGTAGAAAAACAGGCGCGAGTGACCGCGGGTTAATTGTGAGTCCCGTGAGCTTGTTATATATATACAAAATTTAATAATTAGCTTGGTAAATTGTACAGTTTATGATTAAAGTCGTAGTGTATCTTGAGCGTCAAAGTACATTATTATTGCATTTAATTTATTGTTAATGCAAGAGGGGAGAGTGATTAAAATTATGACCGAGCATTAAGTCGCAAATATTGAAACCTTGAGACTGTTTTAAGTATATGTAACACAATATTAAATGAGAACTGTCGTCTTCATAGCATATACATACTATATTACTTAAAATACAAAAAAAATTACTTAATTTTTCAATTTAATATGTGATTCTATTCAACAATGATTCATGGTAATTATAATTTATCTAAAGACCAAATTCAGAAAAATATATAAATAATGTTACCAGATAAACTGAAATCTCAAAAAATTAAAACTGGGGAATATTAATCTTTAGATCTGTAATTGATTTAACACGTTCTCTCTTCAAAGAACTGTAAAACATATATTTAGATATTAATATTTCATTAAAAATGCAATACATATGTGTTTCTTATTGCATTAACTTCCTAGCTTTGTTCGTTAAAATAATATTCTTATTATTTTTAATGAAATTTTGTTAATTTTTTAAAAGCTTTATTAATCCTTCTTTAATAGATATACATATAAACAAATACTATACAAATTTTTTTTATTTGAAACTATTAATATTCATGAGCAGATTAAAAAATGCTGAAAGTGGACAAGTTTAGTTGGAATATGTAAATTTTTCTACAAGATTCAGGAATGTTCTATGAATAACAAGCAGTTTAATTACTGCTGCATATTTTAAACTTATACTTTGTTTCTCAGTTTTCTCATTCTTTGGCATGAAAAAATATTTCCCGTAACCACAAGTACCACAGAGTGTAATTTTTGTTTGGAATGTAAATAGGTCATGAATAATTGATAAAGATTCACTGCTGTTCTTTGGACACTGTACGTATTCAAAAAAGTTGTGGTGTTTTCCTTGAACTTTCTGTAACAAGCTTTTAAAGTAGAGCTTAAAGTTAAAATGAAAATTCCTCCCGTGTCTGTCACTGTTAGAGGATTCTTAATTTAAAGCTATATTTTAATCATCTGGTTTAAGTTCCTAATCTTAATATCAAAACACTGCATTGCATTTTTAAAGGGTACATTAAAATAATTAGATTTTATGCTAACATTCAAGTGCAAGTAATGATCTAACAGGAAGTATACATTTGGATTTATACAATTGTCGTAATATCTCAAAAGTATCGTGAAACCAAAATTTTTTGTAAAATACTTTAATAAAATAATCCGAATTTTTTGCGATCCATTCATTTTTCATTAGAGAATCGAGAGAATGTTAAATTCCGTCAAGTAAGCATTTATTTAATGTAATTTCAAGCTTGATGGTTTTATTGACCATTCGAACAAGGAATATCTAATGAACCCTGGAACGTCTCAACCTACATCTGTTTTTATCACAAACGGTGTTTCACGGAATAAATATGTAATACCCTGGAATTCATCTATGAGCAGAAACTGCTGACATTTTTTAAGATGTTTTTCCCTTCTGAGGTAATAAGTTCCGCAAACTAAGAGAGTGGATGTTGAAAATCGTATGGTCCGTCATCAGTAGTTACGGTAAAAAACAACCAGATAATTGCAAAAATATATTTACAATTATTCAGACATTTACTCCAATCTCTTCTTGTATATCATACTGAGCTTAGGGTAGCCACTTATGGTAAATCAAATATATAATTAAGTGATTTACAATTACTCTACATGGTACACTTTTTTCTGTACTTATTATTGTTGTATTATTTTCATCAATAAATCTATTACAATATATGACAGTCACATAAAAATATATTTTTAGTCTCTTTTATCTTTAAATCTCAAAATAATAACATATAAATGCTGATGAAAATGAGTGTTTGGTAAGCGTTGAAGGCTCTACGTGGAACTGTACGCTCTGATGCTCTAATAATGACCAATATCAATATCTGCGAATATGCTGGCAGTGGCTTCCACATGTTGCACTATTTAAAAATAGCCATTGATCAAACAAGATCGAATATTTCACCATTATTGGTGTTGGGTTTGATCCATGTGCATGATGAAATTGAACTTAGTCATGATTTCCAACGAGCCGCGTTTGCATTTTAATAATTCAATGACCTCTTACGAATTTGTTGTTCATTTGTTAACAAGTACAATCTGCCTGTAACTGCTTAACTTCAGAGTGAGTGAAAACGCAATGACCGGAGCAACGGGAGTGGTGTTCTAGCTTACAGTACCTGTTCATGATTGGGTATCAGTGTAATGGTCTAATGGTATTTGGAAGACGTGATGAAGGTGATTGAGTTAAACTTCCTGAAGTTCATGATATATATCAGTTATCAGCAAGAGAAAAACACACATCGGCTAACACATTTTTGTGGTTTGCACGTGTTCTTCTTTACTTATTAGTATCCCAAGACGATTCACCTTTCCAACTAATATGCATCGTTATTCGTTACCACTCACGTGAGCAGTCATTGCTGCTCTCGGAGGGCAAACTTTGACAAATGTATGAAAGCACAAATGTCATCCATCCTTCAATATACACACTGACTGTTATTGTATATATTATCCTAATACACACATATGTATAACAGATAGAGACATATTCTAGGAAGTATCACAACTTTTTTAGTATGTGAAAATTACTCATTTAAATTCTATTTTTAACACTAGTACCGCGGATGGGATCATTTTGACCCAAAAGCAATTTTGTTTTTGATTTTCTTAAAAATGTTACTAACAGAATTGAAAAAAAATTCTTGACTTTTCCTATTTTTATACCAATAATAACCTGTGAAAATATGATACGTGAAATACTTATCATTTTTTGTTTTTGTTTTTAATACTTATATCTAAAACCGCGGAAGGAATAATTTTGATCCCTTTATAATCACAAGTACTAAATTTGCAACTCAACGATTCCTGGAGTGGGAAAAGCTTTTTCAGTCCTCTAAGATACAGTATTTAATATTTTCCTGTACGATGTACTATCAGAAACACCACTTCTGGAAAGAAAACACAACGTGTAAATAAACTTAAAAAGTTACCAGATGAAATGAACTCTGAAACTTTTGTTAGAAATGATGGAACGGGTAGGGAAAGCATAAGCTCTGGAAGTTGTACGCTTGGAAGAATTGTTGAACATAATATTTGCAAAGAAAAAGTAGCCCAACCAGTTATGCAAAGCAAAATATTGAAAATGGCTATGCAATTAGTTCAGGGAGATTATTTTTAGATGTGCCTATGCTTCATCATATCAAAAATTGTACAGAGGAAGAAACTCACCGGCAACTGTGTAGGAAATCTCGACTGATAAGAAACTAAATATTTCTATTCAAGTTGTCTGTATATTTCATTAACTGTATACAGTATTCCATATTGAAATATTTTATTATTTTTTATCACTTATTATAACAATTTAATGTTAAAAGTGAATAAATGTCATTGCCAAAAAATTACAGCGTACTTTAAGCATAACAACACGGGTTTTTATTAATTGGGGTCAATTTGACCTTTACCCGCAGTTTTAGGTATATCGAAACTACCGCGGTTCTAGTGTTAAACGTTAGGCATACAGTAGTATTTGCAATTAAAAAATGATAAGGAAGTTCAAGATGTTTTGCAACTGACTTTTAAACTAAACATTAGTTGAAGTCATTTTGATTTCAGATTTCTAAGTCAATTTTTTTTTTCAAATTAGAAATAAAAATATCTGGGGAGAAAATTTCCATTTAATTATTTTTTTTAAAAAATACCATTTACATATGCTTATATATTTATAATTTTAAAAAAAAATATATTTTTTAAAATAAAAATAAAAATACCAAATTCTCAAAAAATACCATTGGCATTATTTTTGCTTCTTCAGTACTTTTTTAAAACAAAATGGAGAGAGAGAAACTTATTATAAAATATTAAATTATTTTCTTATAATATCATAAACAGTTCACATATTGTATGTTTTTTTTTTGTCTGAAAATATAAGTATTGCACTATACTATATGTCCTACTGTAGTCCAACATGTACGTGACAAATGAATCTATTTGCTTCCTCTGAAGTTTCTTCACAAGTAGAGTCGATTCCTCTAGGTGAATGATAGCAATCCATAAAGTCAAGAAGCGAACATAGTATAACACTGCTAAGACCTCTAAGTCTTTCTGGAACAGCTAATATCGGAATTCTTGCTCTCCTTCTCGTTCCTACTTCCTTAGTAATTTGGAACTGTCTTGATTGAGAGGAACTCATCCGATAAGATAAGCACCCGTTCCAAGATGCAGGAAACATCATCTCCAAGTAAACCAGAATGATTATTGATAAATTTTGCCATGGGAATAGAACTTGATACTTTGAATTCCCAACCATTTCTCAAAGGAATGTTTAAATATGATATCATATCCAATGTGCCTCGATATTGAATAATACGTCTAAGATTACACGTAATTAAAATCATAAAACTGACAAAATTATTTAATACGTATTAAACGTTGGAAATAAAATGCTACGATGTATTATTATATCTTACTAAGTCAGTGCTTCTCAAACTTTCAATTCTGACGCCCTCCCCCTTTTCAAACACAATTTTATCGCGCCCCCTTATACATTAATAATGTACTGAAAGCAATAATAATGCACTTTGACGCTAAAGCTACAATCTTTATTATAAACCGTACAAATTAATAACATAAGTATTACATTTTGTATGTTACTTTTAAGCACAAAAAAAAATAAGTAATAGAATAATTATTGTTATTTTTTCTTTCTCTAATTTTTAAATTGAACATATTGCAAAATGCGGTGGCTGCTTAGAAGACTGCTTAGAAGAGCCAAAAAAAAAAGAGCTCAGAGGGTCAATTTCTAATCATAAGCATTCCTTATAAAATCTTTGCTTTGCAAGACAAGCAAATGGAAATCGTTAACACTTATTAAAAAAACTTGCTCTTAATTTAGTATTAATTAATTAGTTATAAAATAATATGTGCAGCACACTTATGCATTACAAGTATACTGGCTGAAGTGCCCGCTCTTTGCACGAGTTCATTAATAAGAAAATAACACATTACTCATATAATAGCTGAATTGTAAGGAGAGTAAAGCCAAGTGCGTGACAATGTTTACAAAAATGTAAAATAATTTTTTTTAATGATTGCTCATATTATAATTAGTTTTAAGCGAATTGTAATTTTAAGCCTCACAGAATTAGCATTTAGAATTGATGTTAAATAATGAACAATAATATAAAATTCCGATGAAAAATAATTGTATTATTTTTAATTTTTAAAGGGAAAAGACTACAATATGTTTTAACCCGGAAGCAGGCACGCACTCGATACGGTCGAGCGGGTTTATTGAGTCACCCCCAATCCTTTTTTTTTTTTATAATTATTTTATTGTACACGATACAAATCGTGATTCCAGTGAATAATTTAATTAAGAGAAAGTAAACTTACCTACTTTCAAGGACTTTTGGTAACAAATAAACAGTTTTGCCAGAATTAACGATTTCCTGATATGTGTGTCCCGCGCGACCACGTCCGAGTAAAAAGTGTATTTCATTATGATAATATGTATGTTACTACTAAAAAAAATTGTGTAAAACATTTTTCGTTCTGCTTTATATGTTTGAGAATACCCATAACAATAAGTCTTGGCCAAGTAATCCTTCAAAGTACTCTCCGTGGTTTTCCGTATATCATAAATTATTTTGCATGCGCAACAGAGAAATAAATTACTTACAACTTCCCTAAATGAGAAACAAACACATAAGAGAGGGATCATAACTAACTGTACCAATAACTTAGAAGGTCAAACAGATTATCAGCAAAAACAGATTACAGCTATAATGTACAGTATTTCAAAAATAATCACAGGGATGTAATTTTTATGTTCCTAAATTTTTTCGATTCTGGGTCTGGGATTTGTTTTTTCTCTAAAAGAGTAGTATGTTAGATTTAAAAAGAAAAAACGTAATAAAAAATCTCTCAACATGTTATTACAGCAAATCAAATAAAAGTATTTTTATTTGGTTATAGGATCAAAGATAACTAATTAGGTATTGAAGAAGTTTTTATTTTTGAGAGAGATGACATAATATCGCCTATGAATTATATCAGAGTAAAAGTGCATTTTTTATTATGTCTGAAAGTATTTCGTTTTAATTCATTCCAGTAAATTAATTATTTTTTTAAATATTTTATTTTCAATATGCTCGCGCCCCCTCGTAAGGTTATCGCGCCCCCCCAGGGGGCGCGTCCCACAGTTTGAGAAACACTGTACTAAGTAAAAGAATAGCTTTATTCATCAGTATAATAATAACTTATCGTCAAGTGTGAACATTGTCTAACGTTACAATTATAGATGTCCCTTTATTTTTATATTCCAAAACATTCGCAATTCGTCACTTTCACTAAAATCCAATAAACTGTTACATTAAAACTTCATTTTTTGTTAGATAGTTCCGTTCTTTTTAAAACAACAATGCGCTTATAGAATGATTCGTTCATAAATCATTGCACATGACAAGATCAATTTGAAGAGATTGGAACACTAATACATTGCAATATGGATTTATATAAAGCATTTGTATTTGTCTTGATGTATAATAGGATCTAGTCTTCTTAGAAAATATTTTAATTTGTCTTTTTCATGACGCAAGGATAGTTTTCAAATATCAAAATGATATATTTATAAAAAGGGAATGAATTACATTTTTTATTTAGAAAATAAGATTGTTACAAAACAGTTTTCAATGTTTTGTGCCATATATATTATTAGTCTGTAAAATAGGAAAAAAAACTATAACATAAAATGAGTTTTTTCCATTATCCGTAAATATTTGATTATTTCCTTTCAAATCTTAATACTTAAGTTCAAATGTATTTTCTGGAATCGATTCAATCTTTCTTAATTTAATTTAGAGAAAAAAAAAATTAAAAAAAAAAACATTTTTAGCATAATTTTGTAATAATTTTAAATAATTTAAGATCTATTTTTAAGTATAAAGAAGAAAAAAAGATTTAAAAAAATAACTAGATTTAGCTACGCATTTAAATGTAATGTATTCCATTTCACAGTTTTCAAAAAAAAAATGACTATTTATCAAAAAAAATAATTTTAAATTTGCTTACGTATAGTATCGGATTCGTTGCCAAATTTTTTTTTTGCATTGAGATTACTGTTCAAAAATGTATAATTTATTCTAAATATGTTATTTTAGTATACATTATAACGAAGTAGATGATTAAACTACGACATATATTAAACATAAAATTTTGGGCCAATGAGTTACATCAAAACTAAACTGAAAGTTAAGTCAATCAAAACAACTAATACCCAAATGAAAAAAAAAACACACACACACACAACTGAATATTTGTATAAAAATTGCAAAATCGGGTTCACTTTGAATAAAATATTTTTGAACGAATTTTCACTTTTTAAGCATTCATATATGCGTTACATTACTATATTACTATTCATTTTTAAAATGGCTTGAATTATAAGAGAAATTTAAATTTTGTGTCAAATCTTAATAATCCTTATGTTATTCACTTATGAAACCTTAAAAATACATGTTACTTTTGTTTTAAGTGGTTGTGAATTTTTTATTAATGCAATGATTTAAGAAAAAAAAATGGTCAAAAAATAATTATAATTTATCTCTTAAAATATATACAATAACATTCATCTGACATACAAGGTATATACAAGGTATAAAATGCATGTTATAAACAGTATTTTCTAGTGATCTTTAAATCAGTTTTGAACCCAAATTTGTTCGAGAAAATATTATACACTACTGTATTTCCACTATGGAAGAGATTTACTTAAATTTTGTTCTTACTTGTTCAGTAAAAGAAAAATGTCTGTGGATTAGCCTGTGGCTTAAGAAATCTATGTTTGTTTTAGACAGTTAAAACGATGTATTCTTGCTATTCTGAAGTTGATTGTGCGTGACGTCATACTTACAGAATTTAATTCTTTTTTAAATTCTTGCATTTAAAAAACTGTGATTTCATATTTGGGTGGATTGTAATGAAGAAAATACAGTATAATATAATATAGCCTGCATACCTTAATGAGAGATTAAATCTTTTTGTGCGATTTTGGTGACGGTATGAATTATATTTCCACGACTCTGAGTGTAAAATTCATTGTTCATGTGAAAGTCTTATCAAATATATTTACAAAAATAAGTGTTAATATATATTTATTTTTATATTATATATATATATTATATATTTATATTATATATTAATAAAATTTATTTTTAAAAATATGTAGCGAATATTTTTTCTTTCTTTATTTTTATTTAAATTCTATATTTTATGCAATTTTAATGATATAATTATAATTACTATACAATATTTAATTGCTTTCTTTTTTCAATTATTCTTAATATTTTTTTTCTCTATTTTAATATAATTTAATGGGTTTTTTTTACAATTACGGCTGAAGTAACTAAAAATCTAATTGCATCCTTTGCATACTACTATTAATGTTTTTACTGGGTTATTATAATATGTAAATGCTGCACGAAATTCAACTGTAAAATTAAAGCATTTTTTTAAAAAGAATATATATATATATAGCTTTATGTGGCAATTATTCAGTTAAAAACATTCCTTAAAAGTAAATTATTTTAAATTTTCTCTTATGTGAATAATATATTTGCTAGAAGACAATTTATTTCTAAAAAAATAAATCACATATTTTATAATCGTAACAAGAAAATCTCTACCATTTTCCTCTACTAAACATTGAATCGCTTGAAATTTTAGTCCCAAACTGTCAGAAAAATTCTGAAGAATTCTCTCCAACTCGAAAAATGTTATTGAGCATTGGAATTACCTAGCAAGAGAGGATCTCTGGCTTCCAGCCATTTGTCTAAATCCAGATATGTACATCAGGTGGTTTGAACAGACACTGATGATCACAACTTTTCGGGAAAATGCGGAAACTGTTATTAGAGGTAATGAAGCTTCATCCATGGCATATCCTTCCATTTGACCTTGTTTCCGGAGCCATGCGTTACGATCACCAATTGCAAGAGACGAAAAAGTGTAGGAATTTTTTAGGAAAGAAAATAAGTTTTATTTGTTGATGTAGGATTTTACCTAAAAAAAATAGGATGTTATTATTATTATTTTTTTTTGGATTAAATTATTGCTAAAATGTGAAAATCAGAAAAAAAGAAACGAAAATGGGAAATATTGTATTTAGAAAGAAAATAAATATGTGTTTCGCAATATTATTTTCCGTCTTAATTTACCTGCAAAAATCAATTTTTGATAACTAAAAGATATATTATAAGTTTAATAACTGTTACAAAAAGATATTCGTTGTATAAAAATTTAAGTACAAAAGTTATTAAAGTAAAAGTAATGCAAACTAAATGCAGCAACGCTTTACTAAATAAAATTATTTTGCTTTTTTTTCTGTATGGGTTTCATATATATTCTACATTTGTAAAATAATAATAATTCAAGAAAAATTTTGATTCCAGTATAGAAAATTAAAAATACCTAAACTTTATAAAATATATGATTACAAGTGTACCAGGTTTGCAATTTATATGCTTGTTTACTGAAAGCATTTGCACTTATAATTGTTCTACTATATTACACTTTTTCAAAATGATAGACAAAGTAATTATATGTGTTACAAAGTGTTTAATGAAATTTTATTTTTACTTTTTAAAGTAAAAAAACAAACAAATATCAGTAACATTTTTATATTCCAACCTTATCAATTTATTCCATCTGTTTGTCATGTTTTCAACAATATTTATACATTTTCCAGGAAACTAAGGAGGGACAAAAAGTGGTTTAAATGGAAACAATCTAGTTACATATTTTTTCTCATCTTCAAAAGGAAATTTTCACAACATCATACATTTTCAATGAAACCAAGTTATTCGTTTTTTGTTTTGATTTCAGAACTTATGCTATACTGCAATCCACAGTGCGATGAATTATTAGTAAAACTGATATAGTAGTTGTATTCTTCTTTTTCTTCTTTCAAAGGATATGCATGCTTCTTTCTTTTTTTGGATAATTTTTATTACGAATTTCTAAGTAGAATGTAACAGGTTGTTACTTATGTAGTAGACAGTTTTGTACAATGTATTAAAAATTACTTTTTAGAGTTTTGGAACAAACGTTGTTTATATGGAATGATCATGCTATTCATATATAGTTTTATTAGAACATATTTAGACACATAATTAACGTCTGGCAGATGCAACACTTCAGAGGGATGTTTAAATGAAAAGCAAATATCATAATCAGGTTTTGGACATTATGAGGACAGATACAAATATGATTATAATAATTAGACACAGTGTTGAAACGAAAGTTAGAAGCTTATTTGAACGTGAATAATTTGTCAGTCTTAATGAAAGCTTCCTCTATATATTGGAAGTATTGAATTTTGGAAATATATTGCCCCACATAAATATAGTACTTTTATTCTGACAAGATTATCCCAACAAAGGATTAAGTGTCATGGATAACAGAGCATTGGTGTGGGGATGAATCATCATCATCCATTTTACGTCTCAACAGCAACAGAGAAGATACTGTATGCAAGACATTCATCAATTTAATGTCAACATAAAATTGTTAACAACTAAACCATCCAGAAGCATATCCCAGGTTTAGGGATCAGATAGGACTTACCCAAGATGACATATGTGACGGTTGAACATTACAGATACAAAGTTTAACATGGATTTTGGTATGTTGTCACAGGACCTTAAGATATGTACAAAAATATTATCTGGGTTTATAAGACCAAACTAATATTGGTGCATGCTAATCACATTATAGGAATACGGGTTCAAAAACCATGTAACAATGAATTTTTTTCTCTAGAAAAGGACTTTTAAGGAAATAGAAGTGACATTCTTATGAGGGGAATGTTTACGGGATACCCCTGGTACATGCTTCCTCGACTCCTAAAGGCCACCATTACAAATATGTCTTGTTTTAAATGGCTAAACAACACTTTCATTACTTGGCGAATCCATACTATAATGAAATTCCACCATCAAAATGGTGAAAAAGTGCCAATCTACTTATTAACAATTGTCAGCATAAATGAGTCATGTTTCATGTTCGGGGTTAATGAGGTTTCAGTGAAAGTAAAGAAGTTTTTGTTTTTTATATTAAATATTATTTTATTATAATAAAAACTGACGCTTTAACCTTCCCGCTGCGTATCCCGCTATCGTCACGGGCAAACATAGGCGTAATACATGTAGTACTACGTTGTGAGAGGGTTAAGTCATTATATTTTTAATTCTACAGCTGTATTTATCGTGATAGAATATGATTTAGAAATACTAGAAATACATCTAAGTATTTACTTTAATTTAATTTGTTTAGCCCTTTTTTGAACAAGAAGTATGTAGAAATAATAATCTAATTATCCACTTTAAAAAAAAATATCTTAGTTTGCATATATTATAGTAACTATTAACTTATGCCAGTTGCACAAATTATACAACTCTTCATACGCATTGCTCAAATTGTCAAATTGCATGTATTATGTTGTTCTGTTTCAACTGAAGGAAAAAGTAAAGGAAACAGAAAAAGAATCTGCATCCGGAGAGTTAAAAATAACAAATTTAAAGTCTTGCTCACTCTTCGGAAAAATGATAACATCAATCTTTTTGTCTGTAGAATCATCTTTTGTCGAAATGATAGCAGCTTATTCATTGTATGATGGCTTATTATAAACTCTGGGATGATCTTTAGGGCTTGCATAAAAACACAGACTATACTCTTGATCTTAGTTCTATTTTGAATTTCATACATTCTGTATTTTTCTGCATATGGATTTTTATTCATAATTGGCAGTAAAATTTGCTATACATCGTCAAGTTTAACTAGCTTTCGTATGTTCATGCAACGTATCTATCACCATCATCACAAAGGTAATTACTAGTCTCGTGTGTGACGTAAATAAATCAATTTATTACATCATCACGAAAAACTTTCTTTACGTAGTGAGAGAGATTAATTTCAAATTGATTTACCCCTTTGAAAAGCCTTTACAAGATTAATTATTGAAGAATGAGACACTTTATGAATGTCTAAATTATTAGTTGAACCAATTATTTGGAAATAATATTATGTGGTTTCTAAACTTCTAAAAATTCTTATCAACAATTAATTCTCTCTATTTACTGAATAAATGATGCTTGTTCATAACTCTTGTATGTGCTTCAGTTTTACAAATTACATATTACTTAAAAAGGAGAAAAAATTCATGAGAATAACGAAATACATCTTGCACTTATTTATTTATTTTGCTTGGCTTATGTAATAAGTCAAGTGGCATTTCAACGAACCACGTGAATAATTTTTTAAAATCTCTGATTAATAGCACATGCCGATTCATATTCCATAAGAAAAAAACTGGAATACTCTAACGCAACTAAGATATTGTTTTAATTTATAACATAAACGGAATCCTCTAATTTATTTTCCTTTTTTAAATATCATTAATTATATAATCTGAAGCCCAGTGACTGAGTGGTTAGTGCATCGCGCTTCTACACCACATGTCCAAGGTTCAAAACCCCGGTGTAGGCAAGGTTGACTCAGCCTTTCATCTCTTCATTGCGTCGATAAAATTAGTACCAAGCTTGCTTGGGAACTTAACACTGGGTGTTTTCGCGTCAGACTGACCGCCTGACCAGGACATCTGCTCATGCGCCTCAGGGCCCAAAATAGCGTATACTGAGTTAGCATAGTAGACCTTGTCCCTCGTGGGATGTCGTGCCAGTGAGTTAAGTTAATTATAATCTTGAAAAAGAACATATGCATATTGTAAGATTCTTTTACCGCTTTGATAAAATTAGCTTTGTGTTGTTGTAACAATCAATGCAAAAATGCACAAATAGAAAACTTTTTTTTCAAATATTACTTGATATAACAACTTTGAATAACAAAATGTTTCTTTTCATATGTATGAAAAATTAAATCCTTTTTCCTTTATAGTTCAAATAAAATAAAACTCAACGTTAAAACATGCAGCTGAGATGATAATACATGTCTTGTATAATTACCCGATTTTAAAAAAAAACAATATTAATCATAGGGGTGAAATATAACAGCAGATAATACAGTTAAAATATTTAATTTGATAAGGAGTTTTACGAACTATTATGATCTTGAAAGGAAAGCGTGGTAATGAAATATAATTTAAAATAAAATTATCTCCTCATCTTTTATTTGATGAAGTATTTTAATCCCGG
>BMAV01010999.1:319008-333913 GCA_019973955.1 Trichonephila inaurata madagascariensis
CATGCATGGCAAAACTTCCCATTAAAAATTGTATCTTAAATTATGTACGAAAGAAAGTTGCTTCCGAAATTCAGCATGTAATGTTCGGAAATGAGCATTATTATATTGGCTATATTGCGGTATGAAAATTTAAATATTTCAAAATTGAAATTCCTATGTCAAAAGCTTCACGTGGAGTATTATTGATTGCTTTTCTATCCTTTTATCGTAAATTGATTTGTAAATAGACAAATAAGTAATAATGTTCTCATTTGAAGAACAAGGTAACAGTTTTAAATTAAAAATACCAATTAATTTCTATCTCTGCGTGAATATTATTACATAATGACTTCTAAAGTTCTCATTTAAGTAAAACAAAAAAAAAATATTCCAACTTTTTGTTTTTTTACAAACTCAGTAAACTACTTATTTTAATACGATAAAGATAATTATTACTACATTCCCATTGTCAAAAAAATAAGCCAGATTGGAATAAACTTTTATTCAAAAGTATACAGTAATATTACAATATGTAGGGATGTGTTTTTCTTCATCTTCACAAATTACGCAACTATGTTATTAAGTATTAATACATGTTTAATTAGTTTCTCAGGCTATATCCCCATAATGTTTTTGATATAAAAACTACAATTATTATAAAATTGTACTATTAATTTAAACAAAATATACTTTTAAATTCAGAATTTTCCTCTGCTAAAATATGTTTTTTTGTAAAAATAAAGAGAACACAGTATATTTAGCTATAAACATATCAATTGATTTTACATAATTTATAATCAGACTAAAAAACATTCAGATTAATATTATGAAATGCATTTCATAAATATAAGAAAAAAAAATCTTTCTAAAAACCTTTTAAACAAAACTGAATGTGGAAACGTACTTTTCAAAAACCACTTAGATATAACGATTAATTTAAATGCTTCTCTTTTCCAAAAATTGTTTTTATGTCTGATGAAAATAATGTAATTTGGGCATGCAGGATTCAGAATTGATATGAAACTTATTTAAGAGTTATTTCAATATCATATTAAGTTTGATTTTTTTTTTTTTTTTGCTGTATATCCCTTTATGTACCGTATTATGATTTACTGCAGTTTTTTTCATGCAATATTTTTTTTTAATCACTGCATTAAAAGTTACATAAACAAAGTACTCAACGTTGGGAAATTTAATTAGTTAGAGCTAGTTAATTAATTAAAGATATTCAGCTGTATAGTTAATTATACACACTGTTCAACTAAAATATTTTGTCAAATTGTTTTCTAAGGTCTTCATTAACAACAACAAAAAAAAGACACTTACTTTTTGACATTAACTATTTTTTTCGGAACAAAAATGACAATCTTCGCAATCCGCTGAAAACGCAATTTCTGCTATAACACTATTCGCCTTCCCCGCTAAAATACTCATCATAGAGCCCATGCTGCCATATATCTTGGAAGAGGGAATTTCAAAGAATATTCCTGCTAAGTATCTTTAGAGTATTTGCAAAAATAGTTATTCTATGTAATTTTAAAGTAAGTGGTACTTATAAGTACCGTCGGTATATAAAGGGATATACAAAAGATTTTCTTCTTTTCAAAAAATAAATTCAATTACGCAAAGTTGTTTTTAAATTTGCTATGACTAATATTTTTTTCATATATTTTAATGGCCTCGTATGCTGCCAAAGGACAAATAATTATTATTTAAAAATCATAATCTTACATTAGTGTTTGTAAAACACTAATCTTTATACACACTAAGGAACGCGTGTACTACTAAATTGTTAATTTTAATTTAATAATAATTTTTATACAATTCCAACTATACTTTTTACCAAATTGGAAATCAATAAGCAGAGGATTTATTAAAAAATAACAAAAAAAAAAACTAAGGCGGCAATGAACATTATTTAATTACTCTAGAAAGAAATTAATTGTATTTATTAATAAGTTATATCATATGTTGCATATAACCTCTACATTTTGTTGAATTATTCTAAGAATTCAATTTATTTTGCCATGGAAAACAATGCATTCTAGCAAAATCTTTCAAATAGCCAGATTATGTAATTCGATATCTTGCAGAATAAATCACATTGAGAAATATATTGATTTTACATTTTAAAAATATAAAAAAATACGTTTATTTTTCAATGTCAAATCACATGATTTATGAGCTAATTCTTGAATTATTATCCCAAACAGTCCTATGCATTACAATAAAAATAATTTATACTTATTTTTTTTTCATTATGAATTAAATGCATTTGAAATAAATTATACCAAAAAGTTATTTTATAATGAATGTGTATTGAGATTATAAATGATATGAAAATGAGAGATATTGAACTTAATTACATTTTTTATTTTTTCTTTCAAACATTGAACAGGACATACAATTTTAGGATTTGAACTAAATCAAAAAAGAATGATTTTTTAAATTTTTTTTTATCCATAATGCTACAATGCTTTCTAAATGACGTTTCCCTCTTAAATGTTTTCATTTAAACATAACGTCCATTCAAATAATTGTTTTATTATCATTATTTCTCAGAAAGTTTCTTTATAAAAAGAAACAATGAACTCACAATCGAATTGCAATTGTTACAAATATCGTATTATAGATTCTTCAAATAATTAAAGATTTAGATCAGGAGTGTCCAACCCGCGGCTTGGGGGCCAGCGAGATTCCTTACAACTTTACAAAATTTGACTATTTTGTACAGTATATTGTGCTTAAATAGTCGAATAGTAGTGAAATACAGTATATTGTACTTATTATTGTGTTGTTGTTTTTTGTAAAAAATAAATCCTAAAACTGTTATTATTTTATCAGGTTGCTTCTGTTACTGCGAATCTTTTTTTTTTCTAAATTGAAATTTATCAAACATAAATCGTGCTCAAACTTAACGCACTGAAATCTGCAACATCAATTATGATACACAAATACTACGCATTGCAAAAACTAAGTGAGAGTTGAGTAACAGACATCTCACTAATTAACTAAATTAAACATTATTTGATCATTGCATTATTATTCTTATACTATCTATGTTTGTATACATGAAAAACAATAAAAACAATAATAATATATCAGTCTGTTTTAAATTTTCACTCAAACAAATGATTGTAATGAATCTAAATCTAATATAAATATATACATTTTTATATACAGCCCTCGGGATTGTAAAGTTTTTCCGAAATGGCCCGCGAGGTCATTTGGGTTGGCCACCCCTGATTTAGACAAAAAGAAATAGAAGAAAAGAGTTTAAATAAGAATTTATCATCAATGTTCTTAGCCGAAATCGGTAGACGAAAAAAAACAGAAGTTTACAATAAAAATACTAATATAAAATATAAATATGTCATATAGAATATATTGGTAAAATAAGCACAGCTTCGACATTGTGTGTATGCATTTGTACAAATTGTAAAGATTTTTTTTTTTTTTAAATAAGAAAATTTTTTATTTGTCCTGTCATTCACAATAACTTTAGTTTTTATTTGAAAATGTTAGGTATTGTGATTAATGCATAAGATAAAGTAACACTACAAATAAATTTTGTTACAGTGATTTTTAACTTCATGTAGCTTTTACAGTGAAAAAATATCGTTATTTTAAACATATAAAATCACAACAATTATCTGAGCTTAGTCATTCTCAAGAAAAACTTTATAGACAAATTTCTCAAAGGTTACTTATTAAAGAGATAACTTATTATTTATATATATATATATGTTTTTACTTAATCTCTTTAATTTGTTTACTATATTACATACTTTGTATTGCTATTTAAGGGGTACTTTTCTTTTTAAGCATTTCTTGGTAGTCACGCAATTAGACTTAATTAGGTGAGAATAAACCTCTTTTATGTTTTCTCCTAGCTAGAGATTTATCGTCAGGAGCTTGTTAAGAAAATTATTTTGTTTTATGTGTAATGTGAAGTACTTTAAGTTTTACAATGTAATATTTCTCTTTCCTGTTAATTGTTCTGGTATCATTTCAAACTTGGTTTACTAATTTTTACGTAGAATATACAAAATACATAAACTCTTTCAAAATGTATTTAATTACTGTTAAATGTTGGTTAATTGATCCTTTCACACATACAATGTGTTATAGGAGAAAAGCGACTCACTTACTTATCTTGATATCTATGCAACTCTCTATAGTCTTAAAATATGGTAAGCATGATCCTTTCATTAAGTCCTCTAAGAATGGATTTTGTGAAAATCGAACTCCAAGAGGGATTGCAAGTGTTTAAAAGCAGCTATAGATAAATATTTCCGTTTTTGAACGTTTAGTCAAACATATATCAAATTTGGCAGGTATTTTACTTTCATAGATTAGAAAACCATTACAAAGGAGGTTTTTCAAAAATAGACCCCCAAGTGGGAGGGATTAAAGCTGCGTTATATATTCACGTTTTTGAACTATTACACCGACAAAGTTGAAATTTATTAAGCATGTTTCTTTTATGGAGTAGAGATTTGCTAAAAGTGGATTTTGCAAAAATCGACAATATGTTAAAGTTCCAAATTTGATGTTATAGTTGGTAGTTCCTACTCAAAACACAAGATACAGCTTTTATGCTAAATAAGAAAACAAAAAATCAAAATTGAAGAAAGAAGACTTTTTGGGGCCAATAACATTTTTAAAAAATTAGAAATAAATTCCAAAAGTTAAATAAAGCGTTAATAGTCACAGAAGTTAAAGTATGTTTGAATTTTTTTAAGTTACGTTATGATTGAAAAAAATCGTTATATACTCGATTACATGGGCACATATGTAAGAGCTTTCGAAAATATTTCAGACATAAATATTTATCAGACATAAACTTGTTATATTTTGAGCATCTTTTTATAAAAGGGACTAATTATTTACTAATTCCTAGGAGTTCAAATGCTTATGAGGCTACTGCCAACCCTTCATTAACGATTCAATAAGTTTTAATCATTCAACACAAAGCCTTAAAAATTATCCCCTTTCAAATTAAATTAGGATATTTTAAAGTTATATGCAAATTATTCTTAAATCGCATTCTAAAAATTAAAATACACGTCTTTCAGAATAGAGTTCCAAGCCCTTCAATCAGTTGATGAAACTTTCACTTAGGAAAAATAAATTGTACTTTATACTATAATTTGTTAACTTAAAAAAAAATAAGTAATTAAAAAAATCTAACAAAAATTAACAAATTCTTAGGTGTCAGTATTATATATATAAAAAGACAATATATGTGATGACCTTTTTACAAAATTTGTTGAATTATATTTAGACTATTTTTAACCCATGCAGGACCATGATTACATATATGTCATCACGCGTCTCTCTCTCCATGGCCCACGGTATCATACATGTGATTGAGAATTCCCTGCTCGAAGGCCCATGATCATGCCGGTGTAATCAGAGTTAGGAACGTTTTTATATTAATTTTTACAAGCACTAGATGGTGGTTAAAATCTGTATTATTTTCGAATAATGTTTCATAAAACTTCGAACTTCAATATGTGTTTTCAGCTCCGTTTTTTTATGATTAGATCCGAGATATTTATGAATATAAACAATTGCGCATGTATAGATTTTTCGAGAGAATCGGACATTTAAGGGTTCGTGATTTATCGTTCTATGGATTTCTGTTTATATTTTGAATAATTTGATTTAGTTTTCTAATGTTTTCATATCCGTGTGCAAATGTATGGGATTTTTGTCAATTATTTTGAAAGTGTATACATTTCTTTATTAAGATGAAAACAGTTTCTTTAAAATTCGCAATTGTTTTTTTTTTTTTTTTTAAATATAGCGAAAATTTTGTGCTCCATGTTCAAATATTATCAATGGTAGTAAATTGTTAATTTTAGCGTATTTGATTGCATTTAAAACTTTCTATGAAGTTTTAGAGGAAATTAGGATTAGCAGGGAAATTCACCTGGGCCCGTGCGTACGTATCCTCTCCAAACGTACGGGCCTGGGGAAGCGTTTCTTTCTCCTTCCACTGGTCCTGAAGGAGTTAAATAATTCTTGAAGAATTCCATTAGAAATTCTTTAATTTTACAGATATTTTAAAATAACATTCGCGCTATTGATTGAATTTAATAGTGCTTGAGTATTTTTAATTTTGAAAAAGCAGCTGAAACTATATCATGAAAACATTGAGGATAAATTGATATTCCGACCTAATTTTAAAGTAAATCTGAGCTATGTACATGTTTGTTTCACGAATTACGTATTTAAGAAACATATTTAAACTTTAAAATTTGGTTTTAATTTCCTATCTCTGTATGGAACACAGTGAACACAGCAGAGTTAAATCTCGGTTCGGAATGTGAATAGGTCATGAATAATTGATGACAGAGCATCGCAGCAATTTAGGATCCACAAGTATTTCAAATGAGTTGAGGAATTTGCTTTTATCTCAGTAAACATCATTTTATAGTCAAAACAAACTAAAATAAAAGTTCTTCCTTTTCATATCACTTAACAATTAATCTTTAAATTAAGGGTTTCTCTTCTTTTGAATAATTATAAATTCCGAAAGTGCAACTCAACTTTTAAATTTCTCACCTGAAATAGTATCTGTATTAGAAATGGTATACTAATGTTTTGGATCAAATAATTATTTACAAGTGATAGATATCAAAGAGCAATGTTACAAACCGTAAAAATTGAACTCTTTCCGAAAAAGAATGTGAGAGTTCTTTATTATTTTTAGTTAAATAGAAAATCTGAAACTAAAACTTCATCAGTTATACATCCATAATCTTCTAATATTTTAAACATTTCAGCTAAAATAATAAATTTAATAATTTAGTGTGTTTTTTTTAAAAAAATATTAAGATGGTTTGAAATTTTTGATAATAAAACGAATCGTGTAACTCAGAGACTATAATTTAAATGAGATACCTTATATTTAAAACATATATGTGATATTCAAGAATAGGAAGAAATTTTTTTTTGTAATTAATTCCACATAAATTTTATTTATCAAGTACATATTCAGAAAATATAGCCAAATACATAAAAATATGTGTTTATACACAACAAAATTATTACAATATTTTTCAAAAAATACGAGTATTCTGCTGTTTTTGTCTTCTTAAATGATCTAAAAAGATAAGTTTTTCTGTTCACTGAAAATAAGGATACCTTAATTTTATGACCAAATGTTTTTATCACTAGTATCACTAGGAAAATTTTGTTATAAACATTAAATGCTTGCGGTATTTCTCTTAATGTTTGAGAACGATCTCCAACATAAATTTATTTTAATTAAGATTATCCTTTCAATTTTTGTGCCAAATAAAAAGCATCAGTCGCTAATCATGTTGCAAGGATCCCTCATGGTACTTTCAGAAGAACTTTGATTGAATCTTCTGTTCTATATGTAGAGATTTCAGAATTTAATTCATTTTTTATCCATCGGTCTTTACTTTTATCTTGAGACCTAAAATAGTAATATGTATAATTTATTGTTATAAGATGTAATAAGAATTTTAAAACACTTACTGACATGCAACTGCTAGTAGCATAACATGAATTGTAAGGAGTACTTTTAATTTTAATTCAGTTATATGCAATAAAAATGGTCCAAGTAAATTCAAAAATTATGTTATAATTTTGCAATGATTTCCAATTATATGTTGACTGTAAGTAATGTTTCTTAGCTTGATTATAACTGTATCGTTTTTTTTTTTGTAGTATGCTTTCCAATTATTGTAGAAATTATTTTTAATGAGCTTTTCTGGTCAAATTCACAGAATAATACTATTTTATTCCCTTTATCTTCAGGAACTTTTGTTTTCTGTTACGTTGTGAACAAAAACAGCAAGTATTAATAAATATACAATATTTATTGTAGAAACATTTTTTGAATATAATTATTTTATCGAGCGGTATATTTTCGAAGCAAAGTAATCAAAATTTCTTAAGAAGGCTATTCTGAAGATAAAAATCAATATTTCTATTGTTATTAGCTACTCTCTCATCCAACAAAAAATTTAATAGCAGAGTTATCTGCCATATAACAATGTTACAATTATTTCATACTTACATACATGCATACATATGTATACATACAGCAGTGAGAAATAAAAACGTAATGTATTAAAATGTGCGAATCAAACATATAAAGTGATATTTTGTAAGCATTTAATGAAACATATTATATGTAGTTTCTATTTGATCCAAAAAATTGTAACCACCTTAAAACAAGTCAATGTCTTTTTTCAATAAGGCATATTTCAAACGAACAAAAAGCTATCAGAATTGCAAATGTCGAATCGTTTCGTGTTTTTGAAAATAAAAAAACAAAGAATAAAAAAGAAATGCGATCTCTTACATTTTTTTCTATTCGATCTCCATTCCCGATCCTTTGTAATCGACAAACTTCTTTAAACACTCGAAGAATGTTACATTTTCTAGGTAAAATTCTCTGTTGTATAATTTATGATATATTTGCATTTACTGCATGATGTGATTAAGAACTGAACTCTTTTGAGAGTTCAGGTGGAGAGTGTGAAGCAAAACTTTCCTTTTTTGGTTTCGTCTGCGCCAGTCACCAGAGCGCGCTCGTTTATAATTTATTGCTCTGATCAGTGTAATCTCTATCTTATTATTTTAGCAGAATAAAGTTAGATTTCGAAGGGAGATGTTGTACAAGTCTCTCTTTATTTGAATAGATATTATTGATTTCTTTTTCAGAACCACAAAGCTCTGCAACATATAGGCATACCTTGTGAAAATGCCGCCCCCCCCCCCAGGGTGGCCTTCTCTTAGATTATCTGCGTGAGCTAGAGGTGTAGGTTCAACTAAAGAATGAGAAGTTTCCATGTTCTTAAAATATCTTTATTAAGAACTAGAACTTAAGCTTTTAACATATTATATAATAAATATATATCAGATAATCTCTACGATGAACAAACACACAATACAATTAATTCCGAAGTAACCTAACTCGGACCACTATCAATATCTAACCCGCCTAATTTTAATTCCGATACTATCACAAGTGCTAATATTAAATAGTCAATCCTACCTTAATCAAATCGTTGATCCGATGCTAAGATGCGTCTTTACTCGAGTGCAATGGTATGCATCTTGACCTAATGGCTCTATCTTCGGAGTAACCTCAGTTGGCTGGCACTTCACGATTGTTTCAATCTCTAACATAACATTCCTCAAATTGCCACACTGCTTACTTAAACTTCTGATATTTAAAAACTATCTAGTTTGCCTCTTTCTTTCACTTTTCACTTCTTGGGTTTTGGTTGGAAAAGAGTTGCCATTAATCATGGCCCCAAAAGAACCCAAATGACATGTTAATGAAAAGATGCTTGCGCCCGTCATAACCTATCAGCAGTAACGACTTATAACGCTGGTCCATTTTCTATGTATTCCTACTTAAATTAAAAACTAATGACAAAAGATGCTGAAAAGCCACATTATATATATTTTTAAAATGTAGAAAGAATTTTGCTCCCAAACGTGAACAATCTTTCTAGTCCAAATATGGCAGATATGTTCATTAATACTACATTTGAAAAGAAAATTTATTTAAGAACACCACATCGCTATAGCTACCATGTTCATGTATCAAAACCTTGCATACGATTGAAGAATTTGAATGAAAAATTTATTCAGATGACCGTTAATTATGGTGCAATTCTTGAAAGAAGATATTTTTATATGGGTAAAAATTCCGCTTATTTTACATTTTCCCCATCATTGAGCATGGAAACTGCGTATGTCAGGATAATACCCGAGTACTGTTGGCACTATGCATCACCATCACTTGCCGTCCTGGCTTCTGCGCTTCAGTTCCTGTATTGTTGTCTTAATTTCTTACATTTTAATTTTATTTAAATTTAATTAAAATTTAAAAGTTTTTAAATTTATTGTGCCCAAAGTTCCAATTCACAACATTCTAACCACGAAGAATCACGAAGGGTAGTATTGGAATTCTCATTCCGCCGTCAATATACTTTTTTACCAACTAAGAACGATCCTGTAGTGGAAATACAATTGAAATACAGTTTTTCTTAAAATGAAGTAAGTTCTCTCAGCCTTTCCTTTATATTCACGATCATTAGAGGTAATGTTATTGTAGGAATTAATGCTTTTTTTTTCAGTAATCAGTACCAGAAGATTCCTGGGGATGGTACTTGGTACTGTATAAAAAAAAAAGAATTGAAATCCCATACTTGATTTCGTTTACCCACCAAATTTAGCTACGCTTCGTTTAATACTTAATTCACCCTAGCCCTCCTCTAAGAAAAGACAATTTATCCTTGCTTCATATATGTTTATGTCCAAATAGCTGCTCATACTGACCGTCGATAAATTTTTGAAGCATTTTATAAAGTAACACTTTAATAATAATTAATCCATATGTGTAAGTTAACACACGTATTATATATTGTAATATAAAAAAGTGATAAAGAACATGAATGTTATGTTTTAATATTTTAATAGTAATAGTCTTTCTCCAATGTAATCACCGAAAATGATTTAAAAAATGTATTTCTACTCTTTTGACACATGATTAAAGAAATTTTCATTTTTCAAGTTGATTTCCTATACTTAATCTCTATTCAATATGATACAAAATAATACTTAAAAATAATATATATATATATATATATATATATATATTATCATTCACTAAGCTTATCAAAATGAAATGAAATGTAAATTTATCGCGATCTATAAAAAAGTGGAAAAACTCTGTCATCTCCCTCCAGTGACTATGTCCAATGAAATCTTTGAAATCAAACGTTGCAATTATATTGTACGAGAAAAATGCATTGCATGAATTCCTTACATATTTATCAACTGCACTACAAAATGAAGTTCAGTATCTTGTACGTTAGAAGTAAATGTATTAATGATTTGACTATACTCTCTATTAAACAGAAATCGAATTCCAACACATTTCGTGCTAGTTACGTTAATGAGAATCGTGCTCAGATAAAATGATTTTAGAGCATTATCCTAATTCCCAATGTATGTCAAACATTGTTTACTCTAAAGATAAGTATAGCAGTATAATATAAAGTAAATACTATTGTACGATTTTAAGTAAATATAATAACGTATAAATATCTTGAAATGTGTAAAAACGAAAGATTTTCTAATACCAAAGTGAATAAATTTGGAGTGTCACCCACCCAATGTGATGGTTAGCGACGCTTTCAGCCGTGCCTTAGGACCTGGGTTTGAATCCCGGAGAGGGCATGGATGTTTTTAAATGTATACTGCCTTTGCGGCATGAGACTACTATAAATAGCCGAAAAGCCAGTAGTCTTATCGTTAGGTTGATGGAAGGGGAGGTAAGTGGGAGGCCCTTGATCACCCAGGGTGTTAACCCTCAAAATTGGAGTAGAACCTATCTTTATCATACAGTCACCTGTATGGTGCTAAAGGCTACGGCTAACGACTGGCGTACATCTAGTCCTTTGTCATGATGAATTTCGTGGGCCTGGATCTGACACAGCCGAGATCAGATGGCATAAGAAAATACAAAAAAAAAAAAAAAAAAACAGTGATCTGAGGGAGTTTTCTTATTTTATTAAGAAATATGGGAAATAATTGCAGTTTACGAAATGTCTCGTAAACAGGGAATTTATCCTTGAAATTAAAAAAATTAAATACATTTATTATTTTAAGGAATATTTTTTTTAAAAAAAATAACATTTAAACTGTTATTTGCATAATATAAAAATAAAACTTTAATTATATAGTTTTATCATTTCTTTTCACGTATTCTCACATACATTTCATATTATTATACACAAGCAACGAGTATGTCCAAAAAAGTTACAAGATTTTGTATTTTGTCTATTTTTTGTTGTAATTACAACCCAACTTACTGTATAACTATTTTATGTCTATTACATTGAAAAAAAATATCAGTTATACAGAGTCAGTTTAATACAATTTGTTTAAATCGTAATATAAACAGAAAAAAATGTCCCTAAAGTTAAAATACAAATGAGGTTTTATAAAACTGTGGTGTCTATAATCATGATATCGTTTCGGAGCCTTATAAATATATTGTAAAGAAAATGACAAGCGTCTTCTGTTCTGCGTTTCAAGAGATATGAAGTTTTAATGCACTCTGATAAAGAAGTCAGTAAATCTCAATATTTGAAATTGTTAAGTGAGACTGTTAAGAAAATGTCGATATTTCAAAAATTTTCTAAAATTATGAGTTATTGTGTATTAACTTGTAAGACACTGTATCAGCTAAAACGTCGTTTGGAAATACAAAGTGTGACAAAAATTCACAACGATAGACGAATACAGACCATGGCTTCACGTCAGAAAATTTTAGCTCCAGAAATTTATTTGGCTTCGCAGTCGCAAATCTCTAAGAATTCATATATGCTGTTGTTGTTTCTTAACCCATTTGATCGACAGAAACATCTACATCTAAAACATTAAAGTCCATGAACCAGTGCGTTTATAACAATGAAGAAATGTAGCAGGACTTGAGGGCAGCTGGCTTCTTTGGCAACCAATACAAGCCAAGATGTGAGCAGGAACGGCTTGGGTCACATTACAAATCGGACTATGAGGGTTAACTTTAAGACCCTCCCCCCACGTGTCGTTGAGCTCGAGTATGTCCACTGCGAAGCCTAACAAGAGTAGTTTAATCTCACCTAGTGCTTGTCCCAACCAAAGCAGCACTACGACGGTTTCTTTCATATACTAGGGCCTGTCTCCAAGAGGAACTGATATCTTGTAAAACCCAGGTAGCAGTTTCATAAATTGGTATGGCCACCTACATATGTGAAATCTTTATAGCTGTCATACCGGGTCAAATCTTCTGCAATCTAATTCCTACAGTCATTCACGTGCTACATTACACAATGAAAAACTATATTAACATTAGGACTAAAGCTATTTAATAACTGGAATGAAACAATCGGTCGCCCATCCGGTATAGTGGTTAGCGACGCTGACTGCTCTTCCGTAGAGTCTAGGTTTGAATCCTGGAGAAGATATGGGTGTTTGCTAATATATAGTGAATTTTTGGCATTTGGCACTCTAAATAGCCGTCGAACCTCAAGTCCTCTTGTGAGGTTCGTAGATGGGGAAGAGAAGTGGGAGGCTTCTGACCCTCCCCTAGTGTATTCTCCCGCAAAAGTGGGGTGGAACCGAGCTAAGTCATGCTGTCACCTATACGGTGCTCAACGCTATGGCCAATGGCATGATGAATTTCGTATGCCTGGATCTAACGCATTTAAGTTCAGGTGGTATAAGAAAGCACAACAACAAAAATTACTGGACAATACTCATTGTAGTTCTGATACCATGCCTCCACCATTCAGATAGATACTGAATAGAGCCTCAGCTATCACTCGATATCCAAATATCTGTATTGACGCTCTCAGTAAAGCAAAGAATACATGCATAGAAATGATAGAAATTGGGTCACACAAATGACCCATTCAATAATGGTTAATACATTAACAACCCAAATCTCTACATTTTTAAGGTTCGTAATCATGTCTCATATGGCGATAGATGAATGTTTATCCTTTTCAGGGATGAAAAAAGATTCACCGGAAAGGAATACAAAATAATGTCATAATTTACGAAATAATCTAGAATCTATTGCAGTAAGTAAAGTGATACTAAATTTGTGATAACCCACTACCTGGGTAATTCATCTCTTCATTTACTCAACCTAGATTTTGGGAGGTAATGATTGATGACCCAAACTAGCCATAATAAAACCAATTTATTATAATCAATGGAAGTAATCCAAGACAATCTTACTTTAGGAAAGAAATCAGGAATGATATATCATAGCCCTACATCCTATGTGAATAAGGCACCTGGAATCCTAACCGCTAAACTTTAAGGTATCCGACTACGTTCGGAACCGTGATTTAAAAAAGGCGCATAAATGGATAATTTTCATGATATTTAATGTCACTTAGATAAGAATACATGTATAAAATTGTTTTAAGGACATTTTGACAAAGAAAATTATTTAAATACAGTATTTCGGTAAAAAATTAACTTAAAATAACCTTTTTTCAAAATGTTTTCCTTTTATAAAAAATGCTTCTAAAGTAATAATATTTCGCGCGTGCGCTTATATAAAGTAAAGACTTTCCCAGAGAGTCTGAACTAAGATTTTTGAAAAATTCACATTATTTTCAGAGTTACCACCAATTGAAATAATTATCGGCGTTTTTTTTCCTTAAAATTTCTCCCCTTAGTTGTCGTAAATCATGGATAAATCCACTTCTAAGTTATATATTTCAAAAATTCTAGTTGAGCCTCTGTACAGAGGTCTGAGCTGTATACAGGCAATTATTATTATAATAAATGTTTTTTTCACAAAAGGAGAATATTTTGAAAATGGGTCATTCTATGTTCATTTTTTGATAAAATAGTGTACTTAAATAATTTTTTATTGTAATACTATTCTTAGACTTTTTAGAAAGTTGAAAGAACGTTTATGTAAGGCTAGAAAATCATTTTATACAATTTCTAGTAAATGTAGGGAGGACAAAATGGAAAATATATTAGCACGGAACTGCATTCTTTCATGTCAAGAATGAAATAAAAAATTAAAAAATATTTAAACTAGAAAAATGCTGTTGCTCTTCAGTGGGCACCGTTTGAACCTTGATCTAAATGTATTGTTCAAGGGCACCCGGTAGAGTTTTTAAAACAGGTCGTATGTTATAATAACCTGCATGATATAACTTGCAGCGAACAGTTAATAAGATAATTAATACGAGTTTTAATTACGTTTTTTTTTTTACTTTGAATTCTTTTATTATTTTTGATAAAAACTATTTTACACATAAAATTTTACAAAAAGTATAAAGATTCAGAACATATTTAAAAATTTTCGGATAAATTTTGTGGTCACAGTTTTAGGTATTTTACAAGTTAC
>BMAV01010999.1:338913-351763 GCA_019973955.1 Trichonephila inaurata madagascariensis
CGAACCCTAACCTCCAGCATAGAAAGCAGACGATTTACCAATCAAGCTACGAACTCGTTGCGGAAAATTAAAATTTAATTGTATAAAAGCTTAGCATGAATTTCGGAGGCTGATTTCTCCGAATTGACTTGCCATTCGACGGAATTACATTGAGGGGTGAACACCCTAAAAGAGTACTACTATTACACCAAGTCTGGATCCCAAATGAATTTCCTTAGTCGTGCCCTCTCCTTGTTAGAAAAAAAATCTGCTCCTACCTCATTTTCAAATGGCTGAGGATTTTGAGTGTGTCATATACAGTAGAACCTCTTTTTGTGTGGTCCTTTTTTATGCGATTTTATTTTGTGATATTTTTTCTGTGCGATCTTTTTTTTATGCGCTCTATGAATTTCCACGGCCTTAGCACCGCTGTAACGTTTTCTATCAATTTACCAATGACATAATGAAGAATTTTAGGTCCCTCCTCCCTGAAAGTTGGGTTTTGCCTTTAATATTTTATAAATTGGGTAAATATGTACTTAGCATTAGTCAGACCTTGGCCCCTAGCGTCTTGCCCCTTTGATGCGGAAGCTGCGGGGGTGCACATTACGCTACTGCAACGTACATATATATACTTCAAGACGCTCTATTCATTTTTTATAAACAGTCTCCCCACAATGCACGTTCAGTTGCTTTCTCTCAATGCGCAATCAGCCCACGCTGGATTGAAGAGGAAATTTTCAATGACAGTGGCATTATCAATAACTTAATACATTATGCAGACGGACAAGAAGGACCAAAGCCTTTGAGAGCGGAGAAAATATATGCACAGATCTAACTTTCCAACAAATCGGAAAAGCATTTTCTAAAAATTGATACCAATCCCAAAAGGAGTTTGAAATTCCAAATAGAGTTTTGATCATGCATATCTGATTATCGTGATATTTACAAGCAACTGACCACTCGATCTTCGTAGCAAACACTTGTCTGTTACTTTATGTTGCCAAAAAATAAATCAATTGAAATTGTATCTTCCAGTGACGAAAGCGATTTTGAACTTATTCATCATAGGGAGAAGAGAGCTTTGAATTACGATGAGTAGTTATGTATGTGCATTTGGAAAACTTCTCAGTGCATAGCATGAGAAACTAAATTTTTTTAAAATGTTTCCATGAATAGTATTTAAAAATTTATTTTGTTATCCCTTTCCACCGCATAAAAAAAAAGTTTTTTGAAGTATTTCCACGAATTAGTTTGTTATAAGTAAGAATTTATGCAATTTTTGAATATTTTTTTGTGCGTTTATTTTTATGCGGTCCCTATCTACCGCACAAAAACAGGTTTAACTGTATATATGTACACACAATTTGGAGTATAGTGTAATAATTAAACTGCAATGGGGACAGGATAATATCCGCTTGTTTGGATTATCTGTCCATTTTCATTTCTTCTCATCCTCAAACTGTATATTCCTTTGCCAATCACTGTCCTTTATAGAATATTTTCAAGAATGTGTATTTCTGCCTTTAATGAAAAATTACCGCTTTCATCACAAAGAAAATCTTTGATGAGAAATATTTTACTACCATGGACAAACTGCATCTCTTAAAAACTCTAGCACTGATAATATCACTATAATAAATACAAAAATGTTAAAATTAAACATAGAAAATTTAAAATATCAGTATCTTTACAATGTCTGGGCAAATTGGTTGTGGCTAGCTTTCGATAACTCGTATGGTGTACGGCTAAACCTTTTAAGAGGTTGAACAGTATTAGAAATAACAAAAATAAACGTGCAACAGAATGTGTAGATACAATTTCATTCGTTATACATCATAAATTAAGTAGTAATACTTTTTCGATAAAATGATATTTTTAATTTTATATCAATTTAAGTTCCAGTTGAGTCTGGAATAAAAACATTAATATATCAATTTATGGGAGTAAAAAAATTAACTATTTGCAGTGGTAATTGTAATTCAATGGTTAAAGATAATGGGAAGTCTAATTACATTAAATATCCTTAAGGTATGGTATTTAGAGAGCGCATTTAGCCAAATAAATTCCTCTAAATAACATTTTTCAAAATTATTGCTAATTTGAATTAATTAACAACTTAATTGCTTCCTTTAACCATGTATATCCCTAATGGTTAAATCGCTTAGGAATTAAGTGAATTTGTTGCATTTTTTTTTAATTTTATGCTTTAATGTTTGCATTTTTTTACAAATGCTTATTTCTAAAAAATTATTAAATTTTTACTCTTACTCTTAATTACTAAATGCACTTATATACATATATATATTACTCTAATTTCATTAATTGTTTTGTTTCATTTTTTTGTTGTTATAGAAGAAAGTACATTATATTTGATTTTTTTCATTTATGCTGATTTTTTCATTTAGGGTATCCGACTATGTTCGGAACCGTGATTTTAAAAAATCGCATAAATGGATAATTTTCATGATAGTTAGTGTCATTTAGATTAGAATACATGTATAAAATTGTTTTAAGCACATTTTGACAACAAAAAAAAATATTTTTATACAATATTTCAGCAAAAAATTGACTTAGAATAACATTTTTTCAAAATCACCTCTTGTGAAAAAGGCTTCTATTATAATAATATTTTGACTGTATATAGCTCAGACGTCTGTACACAGTCTCAACTAAGCGTTATGAAAAATTCACATTAGTTACAACCAAGTTACAACCAATTGAAATAATTATCGGCGTTTTTTCCTTAAAATTTCTCCCCTCTGTTGTCGTAAGATATGAATAAACCTACTTTTAAGTTATATATTTAAAAAATTATAGTTGAGTCTCTGTACAGAGTTCTGAGCTATATACAGGCAAAATATTATTATAATAGAAGCATTTTTCAAAAAGGAGGATATTTTGAAAATTGGTCATTCTATGTTCATTTTTTGTTAAAATATTGTACTTAAATAGATTTTTATTGTAATACTATTCTTAAAATATTTTTATATGTGTTTTATAATTTAAGTGACACTAAATATCATAAATATTATCCATTTATACGTTTTTGCAAAATCACGGTTCCGAACTTAGTCGGATACCTTAAATATAAACTAAATATATTATACTAAAAATTTCTTAACAATTTTAATTGTGTTAAGTCTTGTGGATCATCTTTCAGTTCAGTAATAAAAACAAATATAAGAGAAAATTGAATTCTTGAAAATTTTTGTTTAATGCTTAAATTTTAGCTATAAACTTCAGAAATTACTAATGTATAATATCGGCTGTTTTAATTTGTTCTTAGCTATCTTGGTAAATCGTTGCGTATTGTTTGGATTTAAGCTTGATTTGTAATAGAACTGTATAATAATAATGTTTACACACATTCGTGTGTGCGTGTGTGTTTACAATAGACTGACGTATCTACGAAAAATTCTTGTATAAGGAACGTTCAGTTTGGGGTGGCGTAGTTTTCAGAAAATCTAATTAAAAATGAATATGACGAAATATTTAAAGGAAGAAAAGTTATCTATAAGCTATCTCTTCTACAAGAATGTCTCTATTTCCAAGAAGAATTTGTTTCAGTACTTCGGAAACAAGGACATGTTTAGAACTTTCCCACTCAATAATACCTCAGGAGCATAGAGAGTGACAAATTAGAGAAAATTGTTTAAGAGATAGGATGATCGTGGTTGAAAAAGGATGATGAACACTATGTGTTAAAGGCGAGTCGAAAGCATTCTGCAAAATGATTAAGGTGACATTTCAACAAACTGAGCTGAATTGAATGCAGGAGCATCACAATAAATATATAAATGCTCAACAATACGGACTTTGAAATAGGTAGACTTTAGCAGCAAGGCAGCGTTAATACTGTTTTTAGTATTTCATGAATAAAAGAAATACTTATTTTTCTCATAAATGATGAAATCTGTCAACTGGGGACTGAAAAAAGATTGGTACAATGAATTTCAGTTTCCGCTCCATCACCATGGGATGGCAGAATTAGAATATGGAATTAACAGCAGAAATTCATGGACATATGCTAAAAAAGGACAGTTCTTTATTTTGCTTAAGGTGGAATTATTATATAATGAATAATTTTACGAAATACATGTGTTAGAATCCTACTGTAGAGGACGCTGTGAAAGATCGGAAATGTAAAGATGTAGTGGTATTTGCGCACACACACTCATGAGTGACACGGTTAGCGGTCTGTTGCGAGTTACCATATTACCGAGTATTCCAATTAGCGTTTAATAAAAGTATATATAAAAATGTTTAATAAATTCTTGTTGCATTTATAAGAAAGCGTGAAAGTCAATGATTTGATTAGTTATTTCATCCAGATCAAAACGTTAAATCACTTCACATTCGATACTGAATTCGAGTGAGTCCTCAACAAGATCCATTACTTTCTGTAAATTCAGCCCTATACAGCCAAACTCATCATCGTTGTAGATTAAATGTACTTGCTTAAGGAATTATGTGCTTATGACGTTGAAAAAACCATGTCTGCAGAAGAATGCGACCCTCCAATCTGCTCATATGGTATGAAGTTGTTTCATAATCAATCTGAATTTAGCCTGATTCCTTGACCAATTCAATACCCCTGCTCAATGTTGTTCAATGTTTGTGGGGTGTGGGAAGATGAAGTTAAAACTTAGAAATGCTTTCATTCAATCTGAAACAACTTAAAGCTTAAATGTAAGGATGTTCAATATTTTTCAAAAATCATATCAGTGACTTTTTGAATCCATACCAAAATGATATCGCCAGCAATTAGAGATTGAAATGAACCAGCTCCATAGCGACAAATGTTTGTAATGGTTTGTCCACTATTTATATACATGTATAATACATGTATACAAATACTGCATACATGCATATATATTGTAATTCTAGATTTTAATATATGCAAAACGAAGTAAAATAATAGAAGTAATCTTGTGATAGTCGCTTCAAATGTTATAATAAAATGAGAATAAATATGTATAATGACATTCTATTAAACGTATATAATTGAAGTACATATATATTTCGAACTCTAACAAAGCCCACAAACACTCACATGCAATATATGAGACAAAAAATATGAAAAAAAAATTTTTTTTAGTAAAACTTGAAGATTAATTTACAAATTAATTTCGTATTATACAATTTGTATTCCATTTTTATTAAACCTTTAACAGCCTTACAAATCATATTAGAGACTAAAGGGAAATATAATTTCAGATAGGATTATTTGTAACAATAAAAGCAATTAGTATGGAATCATGGATATTTAAGTTATGAATAAGTAAATAATTCATTACTAATATATTATAAGCGTATTTTATTTACTTTCTAATTGCGAACATTTTAATTATTGTGTTACTTTCTGTTTTTAACGTGAATAATTAGATGTGACTGCACTAGCTGCATTTCTTATCAAATCAAAAACTGTTTTTGAAATAAATGCTGTTTTCTTTTTTTCAAGTCTAATCAGGATAATCTAAAACAAATATCAGAATTCTGAATACCCAGATTTCTCAGAAAATAAAGTCATATTTCTTTTAAAATACGTAATTTACATTTAAAATATATGTGTGGAATCAAATATAAAAACATTTTATTTGTAATTTCTAATATTGTCTTACAAACAACTTACTGATAAATTCTCATTAAAATTTGACATTAAACTGAAATATGTAGAATAATGAGAGAATAAAACTTAATACATATTTATACATGATTTTACTTTTGAAGCAATTATTTGTAAGTATATATTACATAAATGCATAAAAACATGTTATATACTTCAACACAAATTTAAGAAAAACGAATAAAATTTTAAATTAATTATTCATTTTTATTCACTTTGAAGATTTTCATGAAAATTTAATTCCAATTACTGTACTTAATTCCTTTTATCTTCGAATATTTTTAAATTAACAATCTCTTTAAGAAAATGAGCCAATTTTTAAAAGAAATAAACAGCATTTCTTTGAAATTATAAGCCAAGCAAGCATTTGCTAAAAGACGTACAAGCCTTAATTTAATAAAATCAAGGTTTTTTCTCTAAAATTCGGTAAATGTTACAAATTAATCACTGCAGAAATATTAATTTACTATTCATTCCTACTGCATTCCTAAAACACACATTATATGTCCATTTTTCTTTCGGTTTTTGTTGACTTTTTTTCCTTGTCACCTAATGTGTGTTTTTGTTTTTCTCTGGTTAATAGTTTTTCGTGGTTGTAAGAGATACATAATATTAAATACTTCTGCTCTGCTCCCGATTTTATTTATTGTGTGTTAAATTTTTACGTACAATGTTTGTTTCCTTCCTATCATGCTACGAATATTTCTAAAATTTTAGATAGCCACAATGCTTGTTTCTTGATTATAATATTGTTATTCTGATAAACTACGATTCCTCTATAATTCGCTTCTTATAATAAGATTCGAAGTCTTTGTGGTTCATCTGTGTGTGTCTTTATTTCTGTTAAGAAGGAAACAAATCCTGTATATGTGGACATGCATGCATGCTGTTAATTTAAAAGCCCCTTAATTTCTTAAAATTATTTTCCGTAAAACTGCATTTTTATTATTTTGTAACTGCATTGATTTGATTTCGTGATATAGTCGTTGTTTTAACTTTATAAATTCACTGACATGGTTTTGTAACATAATTGCTTGTTTTTGTAATTTCAGTGTTTTTTTTTTCGTAGCTTTTGATGTGTTATTTGTCCCTTATTTTCTTTGTCTTATTTTTTTTTTTTGTACTTTCCCTAGCTGTGTAAGCTCATAAGGTACTTATAATACACATGAATTATTTTATCTGTTTTAATTATATGTATATATAGTTACATATACTTCATAATTTGGACTGCGTCCCCAATGGTATCTTAGTGGATGATCTGGATCAAATGAAAAATCAATCTCTGATTACAATTTTAATTTATTGTGCTCAATTAAGGGTAGTTGGAAAACTTTATACCGGCAGTGTAAAATTGGCTGTTTTAGATGTAACTTTTCTCAAAAGCTGTTACATGCACAAGCTTGAAATTTTTCATACAATTAAAGTACACTTTCCTTATTATACTGTAATGAGCTTTTAGCTAATTTTAAATTTTTTAATAATTTATAAAATGTTTTATCAAACATAGGGAAATTTGACCCCTTTTTTGCCGAGTATATAACTTAAAATTACGTTTCGAATTTTTTTTTGCTTTTTTTCTTTGTCAAACAGGTTTATTTTCCTCCGGCGTTGCACGAACATTTCTGAATGCATAACATATTGTCATGGTTATTCCTCTTCCCCTCTCGCTATCATCTCTTCCTGGTGTGAGTGTGATTTCAATATTAACATCATTACAAAATTCTCGTGGTAATTTCCCGTAATTAATTATTACTGCCGTCTTAAAATTCTGGATGCCGCTTAAAACACGCTGTTAAGTGGAGCGTTGCATGTTGAATCTGTCGAGAGCTTAACCGTCTGTATGGTAGTTAGGAGAGATTGGTGCCAGCTCAAGCTTAATCCTCGTCACTTGACCATGGTTAAAAGTTTCGAAGTCCGTCTCCAAAAAATCTCGAGTAGGTGAACTGTGCTACTTCAATATTCACTCACTCACTTTGCCACTTTTTAGCCTCCGAAAACAAAAATGTACCTTTTTAATAATAGTTGTATGTTGAAAAAACAAAAAAAAAAGTAGAAATTTTTATAATTGCAAAATTTTACAATAATATTAAATGTGGAATTAAAATTGTGAGCATTTTTTGTAATGTTCGACACACGGAAAAAAGTTTCATGCAATTATTTTTATGAATGAAAAAGTTATTTAAAACTTGAATTTGATAAGAAGTTAATAAATATTTAAACTTTGAAAATAATTTTAAAATTCGTAAAAAAAAAAAAAAATAAAAAAAAAATAATATTTTATTAATTAGATAGAGAACGCTAAAAAATTAATGTACGAGTGTTTTTGTATAATTTATCTTTATTCAAAAGTATCGATATTCATTCATTTTAGAAAATATCATAAAATGTGCAAAGTATCGTTGTTTTGAAAAAAGAAAAAAAATACCCTACCGTTTTGAAATAAATTACTTTTCCAATTAAAAAATTGCAGGCGAAGTTATTAATCGCGCGAATAAAGTTTTGAGTATATTAAAAAAGAAATAATATAACTTAAGAGAAGATGTTGTTTAGATCCCGGGTAAAATTGGTAGAAATCAAGCACTATGTCGAACGGGCCACGAAATTCACGTTTAGAAGTGTGAAAAGACCTTTAAAATAAAAGGAGGAGATATTCAATTGTAAGCATTTTTTGAAAACGTGTAGAAAAAAAGAAAGGTTTTGGCATTTAATATTTTAAATCACTGATTTTAAAAGAGCAATGTAAGAACTTTTTTACTTCAAACGGTTTAATCATCACTGCATAACGGTTGAAAAATCTTGATTAATAATTTGCACAAAACAATACTGCTTTATTTTTTAAAAAAAATGTTAATTTAAAGCAATAAATTTAAATGTATTGCAAATAAACTTGTTTAAAATAATGATAACGGAATAAAAACGATTAAGTATTTCATAAACATTAGAGAAATTTTTGTTTAATAAACGAATGCTTAAAATGAATCTTTTGAATTAAGATATGTACAGAGAATGGAACAAAAATAAATTTTTCACTCGCATTTTTTCTAATCACCAAATCTGGTGATTTTCGTTATTTATTGACATCTTCCTTTCTAGTGTAACCGTTCATCCAATGTGAAGTGCATAGGGGAAAAGATACTCATTTGGCGCCAAACAGGTTTTCGCCGCCAAACCCTTGGGTATTGTAAAATTGCGTTCTTTGTTAAAGTTTTATTTTTATTATTTTTTATTTTATTTTATTTTATTTTTTTAGGGCTTCATTTTTAAGTGAATGCCCTTAAACTTCATATATCGATTGTAAACTTTGTTAATTTTTAAGCAATTAAAAATAAAAATACTACATTTTGTGCGTGTGATTAACTCTCGCAAAGAGGGAAAAAACGAAAAAAAGAAAAACAAAACTAAAAATCGTATTTTTTAAGCAATTTTTTCTATCTTTGTACGTACTACGGATAATATTGTTCCACACATGGAAAAAACGTTTCGTGAGATTATTCTTATAAATAAAGTATTTATTAAATATTTAATAAAAATTTTGAGTATTTTTTGAAAAATAGCAAAAAAAAAAAAAATACATTTTATTTTTTAACCCATTCGAGATCAACGTCCCAAATGTGAGCCAGCACGAAGCACCGCCAGAGTCCGAATGACTCAAAAACGGGACACCGTGTTTCTTCTCCGTATGCCGAACGACTCACCGGTGCGCCAGGCATTTGGAACCATTTGTTAGCTCAGTTTTTCGGAAATAGATGGCATTCTATGTCCATAAGTTTTGAGATACATGGAGATCTGACCTTCTACTCGAAATCAGAGAAATATTACTCACATACACGTGGTTTTTGTTTTATAAACATAAGAGGAAGGGAATGTTTTCGAATTTAGTTCTTTACGATTGCTCTTGAATTTAACATGTGGTTTTTGTTTATAACAGTGCTTCTCAAATTTTCAATATTCGTGTCCCAATTTTCAATCATAATTTTCATTGATCCCCCCTCCTATACAATAACAATGTATTAAATGCAATAAAAATGTACTTGGATGTTATTGCTACAATATGACTTTACTTAAAAACCATACATATTATCAAGATAAGAATTAAAGGTTGTATATGACAAGCTCATGGGAGGCACAACTAGTTATGAAACTTGTTTTTAATTTAATATTGATAAGTTAATTATCAAAAACACCGTGCAGTACTGATACATTTATAAATATATTATATCAATGTAAATGTGTATTTAATTTTTATTTTGTTAGAATGTATTTTGTTTGCTTCCTTTCATAAACTAATAACTTAACTTAAATCAGTGGCGTGGCATCCCATGAAGAACAAGGCCTACTGTGCCCAACTCAGTATGGATCACCTTGGGCCCTCAGGTGTATGAGCAGATGTTCCAGTCAGGTGGTCAGTCTGACGCGAAAACCACCAGTGTTAAGTTTAAGCAAGATTGGTATTCATTTTATCGACCCAAGTAAACTAATACTTATTTTAAATCTTTTATTTTCGACTTTTCATGCTTGCGTCCCCTCATAGGGATATCATGGCTTCCAATGGGGGCGCGCTTCACAGTTTGAGAAACACTGGTTTATAGTAAAGATTAGAGATTTACTTTCACTAAAGCATTCGATCTAGGTTTGCAGTCTAGTTTTTAATGGATAATTAGATCTGGTAGACAAAACTTGTCATTTTTTTCTTATTTTTTTACATGGTTGAATTTTACAAATGCTGACGATAAAATGTTTAAAAACTTGTACTGAAACAGATAGTGGCTGAAGTAAATAAAGTATAATAATACGAAAAATATAAAGTATATGCCGTTCGTATAATATACAAAAAAATATTGAACAATGCGTTTATATTTCGGTATTTTTATGGATTTAACTACACAAAACCTTCCGGCCTGTGAGTGACACTCGTGACGGAAACTTCTGGCCCTGGCGGTACACACACATTTGTGTCCTTCTTCCCAAATGGTTCAATGACTGATTCTAAAAGAGAAAAGCGTGAACTTTTCTAGTGTAGAATATCATTTCATTACCGCGAAAGAAAATTCAAACAGAATTATTTAGAATTCATTTTCAAAAAAACGTATCGATTTTGACTCATTTTAAAAAAAAAATCGTAAAAAATAGAAAATATCATTAGTTTGTAAGAAAAAAAATCATACCGTATCGTGGCGAAATAAATGATTTAAATTAATTATTTTTTAATTAATCTTAATTATTTTTTGTCTGAAATTTTAGTAAGAATTGGATGGTTTTTTTTTTTAAAAAAAACGTGGGGAAATTCGGAACTTCACTCAGCTGAAGTAGCAATGAAGCTCTGCGGTATAAAAAGAAAACAGGGGTAAAGCAATTATGCATTTTAAGTCTTTTAATTAGTATATTTTTAACTAATTACAATATCTGAATATAAATAACAAAAGCGAATTCCTCTGATCATTCCCGATCTTATAGTACCTTTACGAATTTCTGCCTCGTGCGGTTCACGAGAAAATAGATATCATACAAAGCGACATAAATAGATACGTTTGTTTAACTACGAATTTTGATAGTGTATATACAAATCACGCAATTCAGTACATTTTCATAAAAATATGGGTACCTGATTTGACTTGTTAACTTCAAGAATAGGATAATGATGTCACTAACATGTTTTTGCGCATTGAGTTTCAAATCTATAAACATTCAAATTATTATACAGGAATAAATCTCATTTTGATTTATAGGTTTTATCAAGAATAATTTTTTGACTATCAGACTATTAGAAATCCGTTACTTCAATGATAGCCTCTAGCCGGATGTGTAACGGGCATTCAACTGACTCAAAACCACATCATTTTGAATTGTGAGAGCAATGCACACTACTGGGCATCTAGTTAGAAAGATCTCATTTGTTAGTTAGAAAGACACTACGTAAAATATTAAAACCCACCTATCTGCAGCCTAGAAAAACTGAACCTACACATGTAGTACTGATCTGTCGAACAATATCCTATACCCCTTTAAAACCCGAATTATTTCTATCTTCAAATATTAAATTCTTCTGGTTATTAATACTAGTATATGGACCCCAATGACAATTCGAAAAATAGCAAAAAAAATGCCCCCCCCCCCCCCCCCCCGGAACGTAGATGGTACCCGCTCGATCGCGCGGGTGGAGAGTTATCTGTGAAACAGTTCACATATGAAATTTTGCAAGTTATACATTTTTAGCTCTAAGTTGATAGAAGAAAAAATCTTAATTCAAGTAAAATTGTTATAAATAACGAAATTATTGATGCATAATTAACTCTGTTATTAATTCATTATTTACTTACTATAAAAATCTTTTGTTTTGTTTTTAAAAAGTATAAATAACCATAGCATTTTTCACAAGATGATTTCAAACTTCTTTCGTAATTTTCACATCTGGATTTGGGAAGCCTTGAAATGTCATCAACATGTCAAAAAGAGCTAAACATGTTAAACCTTTTACCCTGGAATGGCCAGGATAAAAGCCATGGCATGTATAGCAGGTGGATTATAAGGCTTCGGTCTTTTTGCTAGTGGAATTACAACACTGTTATCTTCATCTTCAGTTAAAATACTTTTGTTAGTAAGTGGAGAGGTTGATAACGATTCAACTATCTCTAACAAATTTTAAGCGATCCATTTTGATTTTTAAAGGAATTTTATTTCATATATCATCTTGTGTTTGCACAGAAACCAAGAATTTACATGAGCTAAATCAATGTAATGAATGTGTTCAAGAGACTTTTATGGTAAAGAATGATCCAAAATTGTCTTTTCATTTCAAATATTCACATGTGTTTCTTCATTGCTCTCATCTGAACTTGATTCTCCTTCCAGTATACCTGATTCATATGTTTTGTTCGCAGCATTGTCATCATCCGAGATATCACTAAGTTCTGATCTAAGTTCAATCTGATTTATTCATCAATTGAAAAATTTCTTTTCTGAGAATTCTTCTCCTTTTAGACACCTGGAAAAGTTTTTGGTTAAAAGTTAGCACAGTATAATATGAAAATTAGTAAAATGTATCAGAAAATCATTTTTTTATTTAAATATATATATATTTAAACCACTCCGTACTAACTCCCACCGGAAAACCCAGTTCTTTTTTTAGTAGGAAGGGAGAAATATGGATGTATATATCTGTGGAGAGGATAAAACTGCCATACTCCTCAACAAATGTATGAAAAAGAAAATTAATTGCAAAAAGAGAGAGAGAGAAAGAAAAAA
>BMAV01010999.1:356763-367035 GCA_019973955.1 Trichonephila inaurata madagascariensis
ATATATATATATATATATATATATATATATATATATATATATATATATATATATATATCACTTCGTAAAAAAGAGTAAAGTTGTTATATTATTAACTAATTTCAGCAAGAATCAACAATAGTGTTTAATGTGTCCCCGTTTTCCGACTTATTCAGGATATTGCTCAAACTGGATGGTATCATGCTTTCAAGTCGTAAGCTTCAATTCAAAAGCAAAGAAAAAAATACTTTTTTTCCTAAATCGCTCCTATTTTTTAATAAATTCTTATCGTGTATTAACCAAAAATGAATCATATAGGTTCAGAGAAATAATACGCACCCTTAGAGGTATAATTTAGAAATAAACACACAAGTATTGTAAAGATAAATGTAAATTAAGTGTTGCTGTACAAAGCAAGCCAAATGCTGAACTTGCTTAGCTTATTGTTTAATCTGACATTATCTAATTATCATTATCGTATTTTATCACAGTCAACTTTATACTTATTCCTGGGATCCTAGAGATCATACCGAAACACTCTCAAAATATATCGAGTGATTTTCACTATAAACTGTTTAAACTTATTTTGGCATAGTCTCATCTGACTTTCCTTCTAATGCTTACGTTATCTTTATTCTTACTTCTATTATTATTTTTTCCTTTATTTAGTGCATTTTTAATTTATAAAACTAGTATGAGAATTTATGTTATTTTATTAAGATTTTTACAAACAAATTTGAATACACTAGATTTTTTTAAAAAAAGTGTTTTTACTCTGATTCAAACCTACAATTTGAGTTTAAAATACAAATAAAAAAATAATATATTTTTTTAGTATTTTCCTGGTTTTATGAAGTTCAAATCTGTAATAAAAACAAAAGAAAAGAAATTTAAAGCTTTTAAGTGCAGACATTTGTTAAAAGCAATTGTTGCCTAAAAATTAATACAAAAAGCAATATTTAGTTTCCTTATTACCTATTAAAAATACTTTTTAGGCTTAAATATCTACATATTTATCTGAAAAAAACTTGGAAAACAAAGCGTAAATAATTCCTTTCGACATTTTATTATGACGTAAATAGGTTATTCCTTTTTTATAAGGTTCTCAAGTGACATAAATTCACCTCCAATATAAAATAATTAAGATTTTTTTTTCTTATTTTTGCACCATAAGGTGCATTTTATACTTCGTGGTTAAATTATATATAAAAAAACAAAATTAAGGAAAAAAAAAACACTTTTTTTTCCCGTTTCCTAATTTTTCAAAGTTTTTGCAATGCGTATCACTTGTTAATTTCTGCATCTTACCAAAATACCTTGCAAAAATACCATATGTAATTTACAAAAATATTTTATATGAATATAATATATTAATAATTCAGAAAAAAACATACTTTAGAAAAAAAGGAGTTCATTCATCTTTTTTTAATCCTGAAGTAGTAAGTAACTTAACAACATTAACAAATTACTTCTTTGCAGATAAAAGCAATTCATGAAAAATAATTTCATAATTTAAAAATTCAATTTTCGAAAATATATGCATATATATTATTTTTAACTAAAAAAATTACGTTTCTTTTACTTTTCAAAATATTTAATTTATTCTTTTCTTACCCGGAATCTATATGTAGAGTTGATATAAATTGATACCGATATCGTAAATAAAGTTACTTAATTTTGTTTAAATTTTGTTTTATCTTGTAGTGTTTTGATTTAAAGCAATTTAAAATCACAGACTAGTTTTTTCGGTAATTAATATTTTCCTAATTAAAGAACGTAGTTAATTCACAGGTTCTAAATTTGTAATAATAAGAAACCGTTGAGAAAACATTAATTTAGATATATCATTAGGAATACAGTGCAAATATTATTGTATCTTGAAAATAAAATTTAATTAAGGTCTAATATTTTTTTCTATGAAAAAATTCATTTTGATCATTTTTAAAGTATCGTTTTTGATATTGTTTTTCTTTTAGTAAATCAAATTTTTCATTAAAAGTATTTCATCTAATATAATTTTTTACTCTTTTTATTTTAAAGACTTTGATATTAATGAATAGTGTGAGTATTAAACAATTATTTTTTAACGAAATGATTTATACTTGAAGCAAAATTGTTTTCACTATGAACAAAAAGTATGAAAAATAAGCAAAACTATTGCGTTATAAGTAACAAAATGTTTCCTAAGCGAGAAAAATGTTTTCGTTTTCAGTCCTTGCTTTAATATTTCACTATTCTTCAATTTGCCTTTTAATAAAAAAAAATTGAATTATAATTCTTGAAAATATTTACCTATTTAGTGCTCATGCAAGGGGAGGTAAACAATAACAATTGGAAATTCAAGATATTCTATAAAAATATTAGATGTTGTAGGTACCCTACAAATTTCAGTTTTATTAGTATTATAAATACAAACTTAGAATACCACAACAAATTAATGCTGAAAAGTTACATAAAAACAAATCCAATGAAAGTGCTAATCCACTAAAAGCTCTAATGCTCATTCAAATCTTTTCTTTATTCTGAAAAGGCAAATGTATGCATATGAATTTAAACAGAAATTTTATAAACAAGGAAATTTTATAAACTAAAATCTTAATTTTGTTTTTTTCTCATAAACAAATTATATTAGATTTAAATATAACTCTTTTATTTAGCAAAATGTTTTAAATTGCAATGCATTTAAATATCGAAAATTTTTTGAAAGAAAGTGAATATTTAAATTGTATCATAATAAGAAATTAAAATGTAAAAAAAAAAAAAAAAAATTAGGCCTTTTATGTTTAACATAAATAACCCTTCTTACATTTATTTAACATTTATATAAAATTGGAAAGATTACTTGAGGGAAGTCAATATTTCGCTTATTTGACACATTGGCCAATAGATGCGTCCTTTCATTTCTAAAACTTCAGCAATAATCATAAACAAAAGCATATGATATAAGAATGCTCACGTTCTTAAGTACGTTTACCGTCTTTTGAATTACTACAATACTGTTTTTTCAAGACGAAATTTCCTTACAGTCTTTAATAAAGAGAAGGAGTCTGAAAAAAATCAAATGCTGAGAAACCCTTTTATGCTGTTTGATCAGTAAACGCACATGCAGTTCACTCACATACACACACACTTAAACGGTACATTTATTACGAATTATGATACAAAGTTTAATTTCTTAAAATGACTTAGTGGAAAATAACTGATACATTCGGATTGTTCAATATTTTGCCTTACATATTGTGAAATAAATGCAAAATGCTTATACATTTACGATCAAAAGTACAGTTTTATCTATATTTCTAATCATACGTATAACATAAACGTATAGTTGATAACTATATTATAGAACAAGAAATATTTAAAGCTCGTACTATTATGTGAGACCGGTTTCGCATTATACATACTAGCATATTGTATTGTTGTTTAATGTAAAATTCTCAGCTATTTATAGTTATTTACCACTAATCAAGCGTTATTTCAAAGTGCGACATTACTAAACATTCCCTCATTTATCATTCTTTACCTTTTATATTAATTTTCTGGTGTTCAGATATATGACATTTATAATTATATAAAGCAAGAGCTGACAAATAATTCGTAAATTAAATTTTTATTATCAAATAGTTTACTTAATTAGTACTACAAAAGTTTAAGTAAATAAACTATTAATTATATATTTAATATATGTCTACATAAATCAGCTACAGCTTTATTAAGTGTCAAAATGAAAAAAAAAATAATAAAATCTAAAAATTGACTTAGTATTTTTTTTTAAAAAATAAAATCATCATGATAAAGAAATCTTTCTAAAAACATATAAAAATTTCACACAAATGAATTCATGATATATACTCCCATGTGTGTGTGTCTAGATATTTCCTTAAACATAGACTTGTTAATATAATTTTGGGATATAAATCACCAGCGGTATTGTAGCTGTGTCTGAAAAAAAACGACGGTGGGATTTGTGTCATCTCCATATATTTCATTCTGCTTTTAAAGAACATTCATGTTTCATTTTGTGTACATCACTATAATCTATATTTATATTGCATGCATTCCATTAACTCTAATTAGGGCGAATTGTTAAAAAATAAATATAAAAAAAAAGCGATATATATTTGAACTGTTTTCATTAAATTAAACTTTAAAAAAATATTTTTCATTTATCACAAATTCTAATTATTTTTATGGAACTCTAATTATTTTAATGCATGTGATTTTTAAAATTATTTGAACAATGGATATGTACTTTCAATACAAACTGTCTAAGTATAAATTTAATTTCTTTTACTTCGGTAGTTTTCTTTCATTTTCATTTCTTTAATTTAAATTGAATTTAATTAGGGAAATAAATGCTCTGACTAATTTCTGTTAAGTCATGGGAAAACTCGTATAAAAAACAGCATAAAAAATCGAAGCTTAAAATGGAAAAGTGAATAAAAAAAAAAAACTTTCTTCGTGTAAATTTTGTTCATAGATGGCTAGTTAAAGAAAGAAAACTCGTAATTAAATTCCACTAGCAAATAAAACATAGTCAGAAGAGTTTCTTAAATTAAGCAGACTGATTTACGTCAACAAACTAAATTAATTAGGTCTTAGAAGCGACAATTGTAACTCAGGTGTCTAATAAAATGAATCACAACGTGATTGAAATTCTACAAAATTTGCATTTAGATATAAAAGAAGAAATTCGAAGTCTTAATTTATAAGAATAGATACTATCTTACAATGTACTTCTACTGTATTAAATTACAGTGATATGACATACGGAATAAAACAATTGAGACTTAATAATTTGAGTAGTTTAATGCTGTATTACTTAACAAAAATTATTGAAATATATTTTACTATATTATTAGTGGTTTTTAGAATGTTAATTTAAGAAACAGCTTAATGTCAATTATTTTACCCGCTATAAGCAATTTTTATTGGTTTCTGTGTGCAAATAAGAATAAAAATGCCTTACTCTGTCTAGTTTTCAATATAATTTTTATTTTTATAATTGTAAAAGAGAGAAAACAAAATTTTTCAGTTAATACATATGAATCGCATAAATGATCTCGTCCTTCATCTAAACATTGGCATTATCAACAGAAATTTAAGGCTAAGAAAATCTCGAAATCAATAACATTTTGTTTAAAATAATAATTTTAAAAGATGTAAATTCTTCCTATAAATCAGTTTTATAATTATTTAAATTAATGTTTTTCAATAAATCTGACTTTTTGAAACTATCAATTATTGTGATATAAATGTTGTTGATATATGATTGTGGAAGTCAAAAATATATTCCCTTATTTACCAATTAAATATAAAAAAACAGGTAATCGAGTGATATTGTGACTTTATTGTTGAACATTAAGATTACAATTATTATGTAAAATCAAGACTAAAAAATAACGCAAAAACGACAAAAAAGTTATTATCTCAGATAAAAGTACTCAAATTTGTCATTTTACTTATTTATAATTTTAATTTTATCCATAAATTTAAACATATAATGCATTTACATGAATAAACCAGGATAAATAATTAGTACTTAGACTCGCTGATTACGACTAGATTTTTTCATAGTCAATACGGTATGAAAATGGTAACCATTAATTTCTGTATTAATAAATTGCGATCTAGAAAGTGTTGAAAAGTAGTAGAGACTTACAATACGCGCATGCTGTAAATAAACAAAGTTTTTGAAGGAGTATCATATAAAATGGAAAAGAATAGTTTAATTTCAGGTTAGTTCCAAGATTCTTTGTTTATGAACTAATTAAGAATGTCATTAGTTTTATTAAGGTATCCGACTACGTTCGGAACCGTGATTTCCAAAAAGCGCATAAATGGATAATTTTCATGATATTAAGTGTCACTTAGATTAGAATACATGTATAAAATTGTTTTAAGGACATTTTGACAAAAAAAAAATATTTAAATTCAATATTTCGGCAAAAAATTAACTTAAAATAACCTTTTTTCAAAATGTTCTCCTTTTGTGAAAAATGCTTCTATTGTAATAATATTTTGTCTGTATATAGCTCAAACTCTGTACAGAGGCTCAACTATGATTTTTGAAAAATGCACATTATTTCCAGAGTTACAACCAAATGAAATATAATTATCGGAATTTTTTTCTTAAAATTTCTCTCCCCTCTGTTGTCGTAAAACATAAATACCCTCCCCCCCCCTTCTTAGTTTTATATTTCAAAAATTCTGGTTGAACCTCTGTACAGACGTCTGAGCTATATACAGGTGAAATATTATTATAATAAAAGCATTTTTCACAAAATGAGAATATTTTGAAAAGGGGTCATTCTATGTTTATTTTTTGTTAAAATATTGTTCTTAAATAATTTTTTATTGTAATACTATTCTTAAAACAATTTTAAATACATTTTCTAATCTAAGTGGCACTAAATATCATAAATATTATCCATTTATACGATTTTGCAAAATCAAGGTTCTGAACGTAGTTGGATAACTTAAAGAGTTACATTTTTTTTAAATTGAACTATTTTTAATAAATCATGTTTAACTTAATTAAAAGTAAAAAAATAAATTGTATGGATAATAAACTTTTATCACATACATTTTACTTTTAAATTAAAAAAAGAAATGCTTTCTTTTAAAAAAAAATATTTTGTTCAATACTTTATCTAATATATAATTTAAAATAATGATTCCAAAATTAAATTTAGAAATTGTAGGCTTTAGTTTTCCTTAAAACCTAATATATCATAGTTTATTACCTTTTCATGAAATTCTTTAACGAAACAACACATTCGTAAACATGACTTCTTTTTCATTAAATTCCGTATGTTTTTATAATTAAATTTAAGAAAAAAATACATTTTATACATACATACATAGTTTGTTTGCAAAAATTAAGGATCAGAAATAATTTGACAGAATGCTATACAATTTTTTTTCCCAAAAAAAGCATTGCTTATTTGAGCTACCATGTACACTTAATAATTTATTTTTAAATTGGACCGTGAGAGATATGTGTGAAAGGAAAATAATATCAGTTCACACATCTATGTTTTTATAACTTATCATTTTAAAACAATATAAACCATGTTGCTGGGAAAGCATTGTTTATTTATATAGGTGATTTTTTTAACTATGCATTTGTTACCATTTACCATATTTACGCATATATGTATATAGTATATACATACATACCGGGTGTACTAAAACTGATTGAGAGTTCACAAAAATATTTAACTGGGAAAGGATTAAGGTTAAAACAATAAATTCTTGCAGCAAATGCATGTTACAGGGTATAAATGTTTTCTCCAAGCATCCCTGGTTTAAGTTCAATGCTTGTCTGAGAGAGAGCACAGCTTCCAATTTTCATGAATACAAATCATCAAAAAACGCTTTCACAACAGGAATTGATGTTCTGACTTAAAAAATTAATGTTATCTATAAACAAAAAAATAGCGATAGAGAGCTGAGCAGTAGGATATGAACTGAGATATTGAAAACGATGTATTCATTGGACGAAAGGATTTTCTTTGAATTTGAATTCCACCAGTATCACATTATTTGAGATCATCAGACATTGGCTGAGAAAATAGTATCAAGAAGAACCTCTCTGTACCAATTTGCGAATGAAAAAGTCAAAACTGTAGGAGACACCGGTCAACTATTACAAAAACAAATGTGCAAGTCGTTGAAAAAACAATATCACACTCTTGTAGAAAATCCGTTCGAAAAACTGCAGCTGCATATCATTTGAGCAACACTATGATACATAAGATAATGCGTAAGTGTTTGATCTTGTTCCCGTGCACATTTAAAACATGACAACCGCTTCATACGGTAGTCTAAATGAAAAGAACACGTTTACGAATGAATTGATAAAGCTCATTTATGGTGGCAAAATTGATCTAGATACACGGATTTTACATAGATTTTTCAATAAAGTCCATTGATGAATTTGTGGAATTCTTAAGTATCATTTGTATGTCCCACAATCATTCTAATCATATTTCAAAAACACGCTCTAATTAAATTTTGTATGTGGAGTATTAATACTTATTTCCTCATAAAGAATTATAGAACATGATGTTTCTTTATCGTTTTCTATTGTGGGTAAAATTAAGAAATGCAATTTATAACCTGCAAAATATGTCTAAATGAAACTAAAAAGCTCGTAATTTGCATAAAGAAAGAATATTCTGAAAGCCCATTTATTGAAAATTAAATGAGCTGAACGTTAAATGAGGTGTCGAATCTGTGACCAAATCTTCTGTTGCAGTTTACCATTTACCTTTAGATTAAAGTTTATTTCTCTTGCATTATTTTTTAATTGAATAGATTCAAATTATGCAGATACAGATTGCTAATTGTTTGTAATTTTAATAGCATCAAATGATAGTTTTTTTCAATGAGTTGATTAAAGTAAAAGACAAAAGCTTACTATATGGCAGCGTTTCTCAATCTGTGGGGCACACCCCCCAGGGGGGTATGATAACCTTGCGAGGGGGGATTGAGCATATTGTAAAGTCGAAAACCTGTCAATTAAAAAAAAATATTAATTAACTCAAAGTAAACAAACAAATTACAATCTGACACAATAAAAAATAAAATATACATTTACACTGATATAAAATATTTATGTATCAGCACTGCATGATATATTTTATAATTAATTTATAACAATACTAAGTTAAGAACAGCCCATGGGCTTGTCATATATTAAATTATATGCAAAAATGAGCACTTATCTTGTTAATTTGTGCAGTTTATAATTAATCCCTTAAATGCTGATTAAAAATTACGTAAAAATTTTCCAATGCCATCGTTTAACATGTTTGCATTAAGGAGGGATGGGGGGGGATAGAAAATGAATAAATAAGCAAATCTTCTGAAATAAGTAACTTCTTCGTGAACATTGTCAACGTCATTTTATTGTCTTCGAAAGCCTTCGGAATAATTTAAAATATCACGGTTTATACAGAAAACATCACACTTAGAAAGACGTATATATACGTCTGGACCAATTAACGCACTGGTTGAGTGAGATGTTTATATATGCCGGTGGCACTTCAGAGGTTAAATTCGTATTGTGGGTCTGCGTCAAATAATAGTATTATTTAAATTAATACATTTTTATTGTATGGAGGGTGGCACTTCTATATGGTAATGTTAAGTATTTTCAACTCCAGAAAGACTGAAATTTAGTATATACCTATATTGCCCAAATTCAGTCAAAATGACTGCATTGTTAAAGAATAACTAACGAGTTTAAAATTAATTTTTAATATTTTTATATTATTTACAATCATATAACAAGTTATTAGTAAATATTAACAATAAAAAAATTACTTCACTTGGGAGAAAAATGTATTCTAAAAAAGTCTAAGAAGTTGTGTCATTATATACGTAATTGTTTTTCTAACGGAAATGAAAAAGCAGTCAAAATGACTTCCTTGTGCAATCTAGTGTTAATTGAAGTTTTAAAATCGAAATGATAATTAAAAATAATTCATGGTATATTTAGAATGATATCCCTAATTTGGAATATGTTTAATCTTTCCTCAAATTTCAAAATTAGAACCGAAATAATAAGTAAGTTAAAAGAAGTGAGAAAACTAAATAATAAGTTACATTACTTCTAGTCTACACAGTCATTGCTTTTACATGATTTAAATCCTTTTATTTTCAGTAATATGTGTGATTAAAATGTTATTAATATGGGACTTAAACTACGATATTAAATAAAGATAAAAATGATAAAAATTCATAATTTTTATCGTAAAAGTTATTTTATACTTAAAAGTTGCAAATTATAGATTATAGGTTTTAGTTACTAAAATACAGAATTATGTATTCAATAAGCTTTTTCGAATATATATTTAGACGTTTCTATAATGTTCTTCGAAACATTCCGGATCAATGGTAAAAAAGATTTTTTTCTGATGTACAGTGGACAAAAAGTGGATGTTCAAGACAGACACACGGAGACGCATGACATCACAAATATCCCATTAACGTCATCCTTAGAATATAATGTTTCATACAAACAATGGTGCCATTCCATTACAAGTAAATATTTTCTGAATAAGAATAACCTCTACCCTATATTGAAGAGCCTAGCTTTGGGGCCAGAAGGATATACTGTTTGTTGTGAACTTTTCCCCTGCTATCGGAACATACCACTATGAATCTGGATTAATCTTAGGTAACAATTTTGAACAAATGTAGAAGTACATCAGAGATATTTCAGTGCGTATGATTTCCATTGCTTCCGTCTATGTGCCCTGAGTAGAAGCGCATATTATAGTT
>BMAV01010999.1:374386-394179 GCA_019973955.1 Trichonephila inaurata madagascariensis
TTTTAAGTACTCAACCATATATTAAGAATTATGGAAATTCTTTACATTTTTTAGCTCCTAAGCGACGTAGAATGCTTAATGTCATATTCAGATATCAGGAAGGCATAAATAATTTTAATGTATTCTTTGAACATTATTTTAAATACGAAGTACGATTCATGAGTGCTATGATTTCGACTTCTATTGATCAAAAAAGATATATAAATATGTGTCAGAAACTTAGATCATAACAGTAAGTTGAATTTTCCTATATATCCTTAAAGTATACTTTTAATCAATGCGTAATGCAGTGATTTAAATCCATGTTTGCGGGAGAGAAATAATAATGTAGGTGTCAAAGTTTCTGATTTGGAGATACAATCTTTTCCAATCGAGTAGTGCTTTCCCAGCTGATACTGCCATAACTTGCGTTATGGATTCATAGGCATGTATATAAATGTGCATCTTAGGCTATATCAGAGCAACTCGTGAAGGATATCATAATTTTAAATCACTGTTAATTCCAAGAATGTTTATTGAGCTACCTATCCACATTCTAGATTTTTTGAGGGTTTTGAACACCGATAAATTTAGCCTAAATAATTTTCTTTAATCTTCTGATAGACTCTTGATTTGTCGGGAAAAATACCAGTTAGGCATTTATGTTCATGGTTGCTAGATTTTCGAGGTGACCATCGACACTCACAATAATCGATGTTTTTACATTTTGAATTGCTTCAGGACTTCAGTTCTTTGTGCATAAATATAATTGATATTTTTATAAAACGGAATAAGTGCTATCATTAACACAGACAGAAATTCCATGCAAATGAGGTTATAGACTTCTGTAACTTTAAATTAAAATGGATTACACTTTAACAAACATGCAGTTGGTATTTCAATCATAAGGAATTGTCTCTTAAAGAACATATTTGATTAAAAATTATAATACATTAGCTCTTTCCTTTTCTATCCATATTCTGAGCGCTGTGTTGTCTGTCAAACTCTACGAAATTTCAATGCGTGACCAAATCTTCTTGTTTTCAGAAGATAAGAACATGAAATTCTCCATTTTACCCTTGCTTTCCGAACCACATTAATCCCAATAGCTCAGCAGGTGAACAGCAAACATCTTATAATCATTACCCGGTGAATCCTGGTAGAAATATGACATAGACCATCATTGACAAAAATGAAGTGACACATTATAGATAAAATCCCCTATTGAAGAGAAATTCCTTCTTAAAGCTAACCGTTTCCTAAAGATTAAAACATATTTGCATATTTACAAACATTCGAAATTACATAAATACACATTAGTTTTTTGGAATATAGGAATGAAAGAAAGAATTTCAGCAAAGGTGAAAATAATCATTAAAAAGGGAATATATTTGTTTCTGACAACGTTTTTTTTCCCTTTTCTTTTCTTTTAAAAGAACGGACAATTTACACTGATAGATACACAAAAGACAACAAGAAGGACCCGATAAATCACAGTGAAATTTATTTGGCAGATAACATGTTATACAAAGATCAAACAATTAAAATTACAGCCCCTTGTGACGTGTAGATGATGAAAAAATCAGTAGTTAGTGTAGCCGGCATTGTTGGCTACAATCGTTGTCACACGCCTCGGCATAGAATCAAAGATGCATTTGATGTATCCTTAGAGTACAGCAGTCCATGCGATTTCCCCATATTGCAAAAATTGATCTGGTGTAACATCGGCTGGTGTATCCAGATCAGTCATTGAACAAGCATGGGCCACACGTTTTCGATTGGTGATAGGTCTGGAAAGCAAGCAGGCAAAGGAAGCAATGCAATATTTTGGGTAAAGAAGAACTCTTGAAAATTGCGTGCCACTCGTAGTCGAGCACTATCCTGTGTGAATATGGCTCATGACAACCACTGAATGTATGAGAGGACAGTGGGTTCCAATACCTCAGAGATGTAGTGCTGGCTGTCCAGTGCACCGCCAATGCGTACTGGAGGGGTCCGTGATCATGATACCGGGTGTAAAAACAGTATAGAGATGCATAACGAAACAGTTCAGCAGCCTGTCACCACTGTGTCTCCAAACTGGAATCCGATCTTCGTGCTGTGTCAGGCAGAAGCGGGATTCGCTAGTAAAAACAATGTCGTTCCATTCCTTTGTCCATGTTCACCGTTCGTCTCACCAATGGCGTCGTAAATGCCTAGGGTTTTCAGTGAAGGGTAAACGAAGCAATAAACGTTTTGTAGACATTCTTCTCTGCTGCAAACGGTGTCGAATGGTATGAGCAGACAGCTAATGTTGCGAAACTGACTGAAACTTTTGTACTATGGTTCTTGTTGTGGTTACGTGAACTGTAAGTGCTATGATCACAGTCCGCCTATCTTCATGGGAAGTGGTGCAATGAAGTGAGTGTGATCGGTACCGTCAGTCCATTGTTTCCTCCTGCATCCAGCGATGACATACCCACATTAGAGTTGCTTCGTTTCGTCCAACAGGTTGACAGATTTCTTTGAAGGATAATCCGCCCTTCCTATAGGCTACTATTGCTCTTTGGTCAAATTCAGGAACTTGGTCAAAAAGCACTCCAATAGCCATACTTCAAATCGTTAATCTTTTCTCTTATAAAGCGATTACCGGTGACGCTACTGTCACCCGCGTTGTGCGTCTGCACTATAATGCTAATTATTTGCATATTTCATCGCTACCAACTTACGACGAAAATTTTACGTTGTTTGCACGCTTTGCTTAAGGTGTCGCATTTTGTGTGACCTGCAGTGTAAAATAATTGAAGAATGTTTTTAACCAAATAATATACTCCTTCATTACACAGAAATCGTAATTTTAAAATATACAAGAAAGTAGAATCTAAATATTTTCATTCGTTTCAAAATTTGTCAAATAAAATAAATAAAAAAAAAGGATTTTGTAAAATGTCTAAGTATTTTAAAGATACATTGTTCTTCAGAAAGTCTGATAAAAAAAAATCCTGCATACCGTATGTTTAAAAAAAAAGTTAATGTTTAAAACTTGTACCACTTAGAGATACATTAGTTAGAGCCTAAAAAAATTAAATCTAAAAGTAGGTTAATACTAACATTAAATATGAACTTAATCTTAGGGAAATAAATTTTAGTTAAGAAAACAAGGTACATGAAAAACAGTACTTAGCAATATTTATTGATTATATTAATATGAAAGACTCAGAAAATATATTAAAATCTTGATCAACATTATACCATAAATCGGAAATTTCTAATTCCGTCTTTGCATTTTGCTTTTTGAAAAATTGGAATATCATCTTCAGAAAGGTTATTACGATTTAGCTGCTAATCATTCTGTATTGACTTAATAAAAAAAAAAAAAAAAAAAATTAATTGCTCTTGATTTTTTTGGAAAGGTGTTAGTGCATTTTTGTTTTTTTAAGTACAAAACTCGCACTAAATTTGATTTTAAACAAATACAGATAAAGTTGTTGGTTATGTATTAAATATTGTTTATACTCGTTTACTTATGAAGTTATGCATGTAGATACTTCTTGTTCATAATGTAATAAAAACAAAATGGTTTTAAAGAATGTGAGAATTTTTCAGAACAATGAAATTCTATGAATATCTATTTATTATTTGTTTACGAGTTTACGAAACTCGGCATTTTATTTAATTTTTTTAAATAAGCAACCCACGTCATCTATTAATATTGAAAATAACTTACATAAAGAAATAATAAAATTTAGTGATACATTTAAGTAGTTTAATAATCTTCAAGTAGGCCAATAATGTAAGTCGTTTAACATAGAACATGAGTTACAGAATGATAAATAAAACACTTATGACTGCTTTTGCCTGAAGCAAATTCAAAGAAAAAATAGGAAAATTTAATGCTAAACAATCATTAAAATATTATTTTCGTTAAGGAACAATCTCGAAAAGATACGATCTGCAGTGACATTCATCGTAAAATAATCGTAAATTTTTAAGACCTTCAAGTAGGTTGAATAATACCATTTATCGCGTAGCTGTTAGAACTGTCGATTATAAAACTACGAGAAAGCACGGCATTTGCTTAACTTTCTGTATCATTCACTTTCGAAATAAAATTATATTTCTTTTAGATTACACTACATACTGTTTTATCTTAAAAGTAAAATTAGGAGTTTTATGAGGTAATTTCGCTAAAGTACTTTCCCTTTAGGATTTATATAAATATTTAATGTGATTCTGAAATTCAAGAAGTCTAAATTATTATTATTCTTACAAACATGTGTATATTATTTTGTAAACACAAACAAATATTTGAGGAATTTAAGGTAATAAATTTAATTATTCAAATTTATAAGAATTTAAATTATTGCACAGTTTGTAATCATGGTTTTATCTCTTACAAACATTATTAACAAACCTGAAGATGAATGTCATAAATCCTTTCAATTCTCCTTTTCATATAAGAGTACACATTTATCAGTATAATATTACAAATGAATTAATATTCTCTTTTAAACCTGACATTGATCTAGGTGGTTACGGGATTATTAGGTTGAAAAACAAAGCTGAAGAAATTTTCTTCAGAATTGCAACATACGAAAGGACTGCTCTCTCTTTGAGAAAATCCGTATACCATATGAAAATTAAATAATAAAGTGAAGATTTTATAATAGAGAAATACAAAATCATGCTTTAAACAGGCTACGGAATAAAAATTAAAATCTTTATCAAATTATTTCCTTTATAATTACCGTAAATTCCGGCGTATAACGCGCACTTTGAACATAAAAAATAAGATTGAAAATTAAGGGTGCGCGTTATACGCCGGGTATAAAAACGACAGCTTTAATAATAACAAAATGGATGGACATAAAAAAAAAATTTACTTCTAGATGTATCGATACACTGTTTATTTAAAAAAACAACTAGCCTTATGAACAAGAACAGTTGTAGTTGTAGAAGTATACTATTTTTTCAAAAGTCTGGGGTAATAACTTGAATAAATTACTTCAAAACATAAGAGCAATGTATATTAATATTTCAGATTTCTTCGTTAAAAAAGGGGTGCGCGTTATACAGCGAATATACTTAAAAATTAAAAAAATTAGCTTGAGAGTATAGGTGCGAGTTATACGCCGGATTTTATGGTACATCAGTTTTTATATCAATCGCTTAGGAGACTGTATATAGTATATGTATATACAGAGGTTGAAAAATTCTTGTAACCCGAAAATACTTGCGAACGGAAAGAGCTATAGCTATACTAGTGAGGTTGGTGTATTGTCGTTAGCATTAAGTTGTGTCAACCACGCCCAACATAATGCTAATGACAGTAGCTACCCTGGTGGTGAAATTTTCAAGTAACGCATTATTAATCGAATTTTTTTTTTTTTTAAAAAAAAAAAAAAAATGTAGAGCAAAATTTCTAAATAGAAGGATTTAGAACATGTATTACTAAGAACGAAATAAAATTTGGTTTACGTGGATAAGATAAATTGTCACCTGTTAATCTAAAACTGATCAGATTTTTGATCAACAAAGATTTTTTTTTCCAACATTGTTTTGTCGAATGACACATGGCTACAAAGTACTAGATTACTAAACCGAAACAAAGCATACTACTGTTCGACCAAAATCTCTCTTGGAGACTATCCTCCAAACACCCTATGCATTGGTCGATTAACGAGCAGTGGGATATCTGGAAGAATTGCTTATTGGGATCTAGGCTCCACTAAAGTACATCAAACGGACAAAAGTAACTTTAACTCATAGGATTTCATACCTAACATATAGATGACGTTTCTCTGATAGCATTACAGCCCTTGCGCTTTAACACGAGTGTCACCCTGAATATTAGATCGCTGGAGTGCGAAGCATTTTTAAAGACAGCTTTGGAAAACAAATTCTTGGTTTCGGAGGTAGTATTGAATAAACTCCACAATCGCAAGACCTCACTCCGTCGGAAATCTTCTTTTGTGTTTACATAAAATATCAGGTATATTCAAATTAACATACAAGTCTGCTGAACACCATCACATAACATGGACTTGCAATAGAGGGACAACTTCCATGATAAGAAATGTGAATGTTGGACTACTTTCTCGAATACAAATGTATATCATAAGAAATGGCGAAATCTTCTGACATACTCGCTATTAAATTGACATCACTTTGTGACACTATTCTTTGTGGTTTGTGTGTGTATGTGATGTCTTAAAACTGTTTCGACGTATATAGGTAATTTACGTAATAAGTCACGTGAAGGGTTTGTAATATCAGACCAAAAGTTTAATACCGGTATTCGGTATTTTTTAGATCTTAATACCGGTAGTAGAAATTTTAGAAAAAGAAAGAAAACACATGCGTTTCTTTGTTTTATTTGTAAGTTTTATTAGAGAGTAAATATCACAAAAATTAATTTGTAACTTATAAATTAAAACCATACATAAATAGTCACAAAAAAGTACAGGAACATCTTATCTATTTATATCACAAAAAAGTGTAAATATTACAATTCAATATGTGGTACTATTACAAATTTATGATTTTTTACGTTCTTTAAAGTTTTTCTTATTTATTATTATTATTATTATTATATATGCGAGAAATTCTGCTGTCCTCTGAAATGTCGGCCAGGAGTCATTTTAACACCGATTAATCTTAAATGGAAAAGTTGAAGCAAATATACATTTTAGTATTGTTTTTGTAAACGTATATGGTACACACCGGAAATATGAGTAAAATTATAGTAATTTTGTAAGACATATGAAAATAATTTTGTTTATTAAGTAATTAAATCATTTATTTGCATTAAATGAAACATTTTGCCCCAAATTAAAGGATATTTTAAATTAATCACATTTTTTCTTGTCAATTGATATTAATTTTAGAGACTTTTGTGGTAGTGGTAGGCTAGTATTTAAGGAAAGAGACTAGTGGCTTGCTTGTCATGAGTTCGAGCCTGGTACCGTTGAAGTCTCACCGTGCTGAGGGGTCGATGCACGTTAAATATGTCGAGTCTCAAACATACTCCCGTTATTGTGGTGTGGAATTTAGAAGACGGGATGCCGGCTCAGGTGTCATCCTGGCCATTTGACCATGGTACAAAATTACGAGGTGCCTCTCTAAAATCCCTAGAAAAGCTGAATTGTTCAATGTTAACACTCTCTCATTCACAGAGCCTTTTACCATACATACCATTCAATTTAATCAAATATTGCTTCATTTGTACATGTAACAATCAAACGTATATTAAAACTAAGTTCTTATATTGCACATCTAGGTAAACATTTCATTACAGAGTGTGGAGATAAAATGTATGCTTAGTAAATTGAATATTAACTTTTTATAGAGAGGAATTTTGAAAGAGCTAATATATTTCTACACAATAATAATATTCAATTATAATAATGGCAAACATATAGTTATTGAGTTGAAATACTGAGTGTCTCCCAGTTTATTGTGCATACATTTACATTAAGTGATTACATGTTCTGATGTAAATTTGGAGTCAATATTTATGCAAACGAAGTATATAGGAAAGCAAATATAATTGCAACATACTACATATATTTAACTATCTTAGGCTTGGTATTTTGTCTTGTTATTAGAATTAGTTAACAAACGAATTTTTTTTTATATATAGCCAAAGATAAAAAAAAATGTATATTCTCTAATAGTAAGTATCAGATAAATCATGGTTTTAAAATTATTTTTAATGGATTCATGAATTGGAATATTTGACATTCTAAGGAAAACTCGTATCATTAACTTTACAAGAGTTCAACTAATATATTATCGATAGAACTGAGGTCAAGACTTGGAGGAGATCATGTCAAGTGCATAGACGAACCCTCACGTTCTTGTAACAAATTCTTTCGTGAAATCCTAAGACTTAAAGAGCTTTAGCATTATCTCGTTTTAAAAATCTCAAATTCATTGCCTTCGGGAAAGAAGTAATACGTGGACGAAATGAGGTCATATACAGATGGGTGACAAAATAATACGAACACCGCGAAAATGGCATGGCCCATTTCAAAGACGCACAGCGCGCATGTCATTTTGCGTTGCAGTCCGCCGCCTAGCGGATTCGAAAGGTAATGTATCAGTCGCTCAACAGCTGCAATAGGTGTTGCACGCGTCTATTGTAATTTCTGAAAAACGCAATAATGACGGACCTGTCAGAGTTCGAAAAAGTTATGATTGTTGGAATGAGGTGCGCTGGTTGCTCGGTGACGGAAACAGCTAATTATTTGGGGCGTGCAAGAAGTACTGTATCTGCCGTTATGACAGCATACAAGAAGTGCGGGAATGTGGCGTCTGGCAAGCACAACAGTGGACGGAAAAGAAAGCTTACCGAGAGGGATAAAAGAGACTTAACCCGCATAGTGGCCCGAAAGCGCAAGCAATCGCTATCCCAAATAACGTCTGAGGTGAATAGTCATCTTCGTAACCCTATTTCAGCAAGAACCGTCCAAAGGGAACTGCATGCTTCGAACTTGTATGGAAGAGTTGCAATTCGTAAACCTTTGGTTACAGCACGTCATGCTTTACAGCGACGCCAGTGGTGTAGAACACACAGACAGTGGACCCCACAACAGTGGCAACAAGTCATCTGGTCGGATGAATCAACGTTCTCCCTATTCCAGACCACCGGACGAGTTTATGTGTGGAGAACACCCAAAGAAGCATTTGCTCCTGAATGCATCATGCCGACTGTGAAGCATGGAGGTGGGTCCCTTATGGTATGGGGGGCGATATCTTGGCGTGGTCTTGGGCCAATTGTTACTCTGCATGGCAAGGTTCAAGCTGCCCACTATGTCGATATCCTGGGGGATCAGGTGCATCCATTTGTCCAGACTTTATTTCCCGGAGAATGCCCATTTTATCAAGACGACAACGCTCCTATCCACAGAGCTAAAATCGTGCAAGAATGGTTTGCAGAGCATGAGGGGGGCGTAGGTCATCTTTCTTGGCCCCCTCAGTCACCTGATTTAAATATTATTGAATATTTGTGGGGATATTTGGAGTCAAAACTCCGTGCTCGATTCCCCCCACCATCTACGATTTCGGCATTAGAGACCGCTCTCCACGAAGAATGGCTTCATATTCCATTAAAAGTTGTTCATGACCTCTATGCGTCCATCCCACGTCGCACAGTCTGTAATTCAGTCAAAGGGGGGTCCAACTCCCTATTAATAAAGCATTTCTCCTCTTTCATAGGTGTTCGTATTATTTTGTCACCCATGTGTACATGTATACATACTCATAACACGTCATTGTATTATGTACCTTATCTCTCAGTGAAGAACATACCTAGGTAACTGCACCCATACCTATCCGAAGAATAAAATTTGTTCAGATATCTGTACAGCAGTGCTTCTCAAACTTTCAATGTTCGTGACCCAATATTCAATCATAATTTTCCTCGGCCCCCCCCCGCATACAATAACAATGTATTAAACTCAATAATACTATACTTTGACGCTAAACCTACAATACGACTAACTTTTTAAGTGTCGCCGGTGTATATAAATTTCTCACTCAGCCAGTGCGTTAGTTGCTCCGGACGTACATATACGTCTTTCCGAAGTACGATCTTTTCGGTTAACTGCAATCCATACAAAATATTCAGAAGGCTTTGATATGCAACAAAATGACTCTGACAGTGTTTGCGAAGGATTTACTTATTTCAGAGGCTTTGCTTATTTACTCGTTTTCTAGCCTCCTCAATACATCAGATACGATCGTCCAAGTGTTAAACAATGGTATTGTGGAGCAAATCGCTAAAAATTTAATCGGCATTTAAGGAATTAATTACAAATCGTAAAAATGATCAAGTTAAGTGATAATTTTTGCATGTAATTTTATATATGACAAGCCCATGGGGTAACTGGTAATTATTCAACTTGCTCTTGACTTAGCATTGTTATAAATTAATTGCAAAATACATTATACAGTACTGATTTATTTATAAGTGTATTATATCAGTGTAAATGCAAATATTTTATTTTTTATTATGTCGGAATGCATTTTGTTTGTTTACTTTTAATAAACAAATATTTTTTAAAGATAATCCTTTATTTCCGATTTTTCAATATGCTCGCGCCCCCTTCGTAGGATTATCACGCCCCTTTAGGGGGGAGCGCCCCACAGTTTGAGAAACACTGCTGTACAGTGATATGTACACAATAAAACAGTACTCCACATACTTCTCTTCTAAATTTTTACACCATTATGGAAGAAAAAAGCATATCTATACTCACCAAATAACATGACTATTTATATGACTCAATGGATCCATCTATATATTCTTAACCGTTTTCAGTACCATTTTTTTTAATTTAATCACAGTATTCAGAGGTGTTCTTGCTGTATTACATCCATTCGCTTAAGTTCCCGTCTCATTGTATGAGTGAAAATTGTACAACTCTCTTTGTAATGAAGATATTTGGGAGTCATTGTTTTATAATTTTTGATTATTAGAAGCTACTCATTTTAATGATCTTGGGTCATGATAGTTAGAAATAAATTTTTGAGCTTAAATATTTTTACGAATTCTGTTTACTTTTATGTTTTCAAAATTTTAAATACGCCTGTTGGTGCGGAAAATAAGGCTGGTTAATTCAGGTATCTTCTTGTAGGTTAAATTCAAAGTTAAGCGTTATTAGTTTGCCTCCAACTAATAACGTTTAACTTTGTTTTGCTCTGAAGCATTTTTGTCATGACCTCGCAAAACTTCTTGTGCTGTTATTGCCTAGAATTTTTATACATTTCATACTGTTTTAACACTATTTAAATTAAATATAGTGGGAGGTGATATATACAGATTTTCCTGTATGTACACGTTCTTAGGCATTTTAGAATTTGTATGCTTAGATTCCCATCGCAACTTTTCTTGTGAATGCAACTCCCTTTATTCGCAACTTCTCTTTATATTATGAATGAATTTGTTACATGGGCTTATACATCAACGATAACTAAACCGATATTGATCAATGTCGTGCCCCAATTTATCTTCAAAGTTCATAATTTATCACAACCATCAATTGTTTCAAGTTAGTATATACAAAATTAGAGTTTACAGCTAAAGAAAATTATATTGAATAGTTTGAATAATTAAGACTCTTTTTAAAAGCAATGTTAGAGATACTATAGTAGAAGTTAGAAACTAATACCAATCGCTATGTAGTATGAACTTGGATTTATATTTAGACGTACATGGATTTTTAACAGCGTATTGAGTTTTAGTTTTTTTAATTGTGCATATCTTATTTTCCTCAAATAGAATCGTTATTGTTTAGATACAAGAAATCTGATAAAACGATCTAAAAAACGTTAAGGTACGTTCGGTTACTACGTTCGGAACCTTGATTTTAAAAAAAAAGTATAAATGGATAATTTTCATGATATTTAGTGTCATTTGGATTAGAATATATGTCTAAAATTTTTTAAAAAGTATTATTACAATAAAAAATTATTTAAATGAAATATTTTGGCAAAAAATTAACTTAGAATTATCTATTTTCAAAACATTCTCTTTTGATGAAAAATGCTTCTAATATTAATATTTTGCTTATATCAAGCAAAGACTTTTCAGAGTTCCTGAATTAGGATTATTGAAAAATGTACATTATGTTCCGAGTTACTACCAATTTTGAAATACTTATCAATGTTTTTCATTAAATTTTCTTCAACGCTGTATTAAAATATGGATAAATCCCCTTCTAAATTATATATTTCAAAAATTCTCGATCAGACACTGTAAAGACATCTGAACTATATTTAGGCTGAATATTATTATTATAGAAGCATTTTCCATAAAAGGAGAATGTTTTGAAAATAGATAATTCCATGTTCATTTTTAGCCAAAATATTGTATTTAAAAATAATACTTTTTTACTGTAATAATATTCTTAAAACAATTTTATACATGTATTCTAATTTAAGTGACACTAAATATCATAAAGATGATCCATTTATATGCTTTTGCAAAACAACTTTTCCGAGGGCAGACGGATACATTAATAAGAATATTTTTAGAAAATAGTAAGTAAAAATATCTTCTTTTTAATTAAATCAAAGCATTTATTTTTAGATTCATATCTTTCATAACTATATGAATATATTATTTTGTATTCTAAAAAAAATATATATTTTATAAAATGTTTTAATTCGGATTATTTTAAACTACATTGCAAAAAATAATCTAGTTTCCTTGACGATTAAATTACATTTATTGATATAAGTAAACTAGCTAAAAATTAGACTGAAGTAACAAATAATAAGTATATACGAAATCCACGTATTAATATGATACCGCATATTCATTAAGAAATTTTAGGAAATAAATTTTCTTCTTGACATGCTTTCCGAATAACATTGTTCTACTTTAGACACATTTGGCACAAAACCTAACAGAGCCACCATCAAAAATTTTTGAATTACTTCCAGGTCTTCAGTGGCTGTACAAGAAAGAATACGACACTGAAAAGAAGTCATCGCCAATGACAAATGAGTTGGATTCCAAAAAGAAAAATGTCGTGTACGTCTTCAATGCTGGATTGTGGAATGAGAAGCCGTTTCTCTCTCTGAAATCGTGTAGAGAGGAAGATCTCGACCAAACCTTCGCTGAACAAAAATAGGATACGGAAAACTAGATAAGATATATACAAGTAAAAAAGAGTGAACTTAAGAATAATGCATTTCCGGTGGTTTTGCACATATCATTATCCCAGGGAAAGATGACAAATGCGATGCCGTTTCTGGAATTTTATTTTAGTACTTAAAGGAATTTTTTCTAGCATTTTTTTAGATGTTTTTATTGTCCAGAAGAAATATGCTTTTCCAGATGACAGCTTTTATACACATCCAAGTTAGAGCTTGAAAAGTTTTTAATTCTCTGAACTTAAATCATTAATCTTAACTTAATTCGCATCCTAACTTATTTAGCTTAGAGTTGGTGAAAATAAAATTCTTAATTAAAACAAATTTTTAAAAACTGATATGAAACATTATGCTACATTTTGACTTGAAAAAAGTGTAAATATATGTATCATTTAAGAACTGCATGTGTTTTGATTTGTTTATAAAGATAACAAATGAATTATATAAGTGTAAAAAAAATTCAAGTTTAAAAGGGTTTAGGTCTGTAAATTCGAAATACAATTAAAATATAACCCACAATCTCAAAATTTGGATTCTGTCTATAATATACATAAAAAATTATTCACAATAATGAGCGTAGTTTGGCATTAAATAATGTCAACTTATGCATTTTCAAATTAATTTAAACACTGAAAATGCCCATATGTAAAGCCTATATCAATATCAAAATGTTTAAATTTTATTCCAATAAAATAGGAATCAATAATTAGTTCCTGAATTTAATTATTGATTATTTGGAGGAAAATAGGGCATGTATCTTAAGCTGAATAAAATATCTAAAAAAAATCATGGTAGAAAGCTAATTTGTAAAATGTTTTAGCGTAGTACGAATGTATTGAAAAATAACTAATATTCAGCCTGAAAGAACTAAAAAAAACAGCCTTCCAAGGGTGCTGTAACTCGTGATTAACCTGGGTCATACCATCTATATAAGAGTACATAGTTTTTAAATTTGAATTGTTCCCACAGTCGTTGGATAATGCTAGGAGCCAGTCAGAGACTCTCAAGCAGCAGCATCTAGTGACAAGCCCGTTTCTCTCCATCTTAGTGCCGGAAACCTAAATGAACTGAGTAAATAATTTCTATGCGACATTTCTAAACTCTCCATAAAATTTTCTACGAAATTAAGAACACTGATTTATCAACAATCATACACATAACACACACACCAATTACATTAGTTTCATTTTGCACATTTTTTTACTAATGTTTACTTAAATCTTAATTTATTTTAAATAAAAGCTATGACTGTCGCTTTTTTTCATATAAACTTTCTTAAAGTGCATGATTATTTGTTCCAAAAAACAATGGAGGATATTATTGCTGCCTTGTTATTAATGTCAAGCTTCAAAAAATGCATTGCACCTTAACTTTTCGAAGCCAGTGTATTCAGTTACACGTTTTAATATATTAAGGAAATGTACGCAAATTAAGAGCTTTTGTGAGATTTTATTTAAAGTGTTTATGGCAATTTCTATTGATTATTTTTTTAAGGTTAATGTATTATATATAATATAATGTTATTCATTATTCTTACATATTACTCTTACATTATTCTTAGATTCAGAATTTTATGAATTTATTTATGGACTTGTAACTATTCACGATAAAGAATACGTTATTTTGATATTTCGCAATCTAGTTAGTATATACACTGAGGGGTTAATTTATTATGATCATTATATCGTTAGAAAACTTTAGCATTTAATGCAATCTTGTTTCTTAGGCTAGTCTCCACGAGGTGTTCATATACTGTTTTTAAAATCTCAGATATTGATAGTCGAAAATAGTATTTTACAAAAATGTATAAATGAATTGTTCTAGATCTAAATATCGAATAGCACTTTTAATGTCATCTCACAAATGCTTTAAATAAAACTTAATACGCCTTGCGAAATTTAATATGCATTATTTCATATATTATAAACTGGAATCAATAATTTTTGCTCTAATGGGGCTGCGGATTGGTATTTCTACCTTTTCAGACGTAGTGCATTCCTCAAGAGTTGGTATCATTTTTTATTGTGGCACCATATAGGAGATACCAACTACCGCAAGTAATTTTGACACCCAGTTCAATCTACAGAGGGAGAGCCTGAGCACTGCCAATGTGAATTTCGTACTTAGCAATTTAATTTTTCCGAGAATATCCACACCAAACGGACATTCAAGAGATTTTTTTACATGTTGCCTAATCATACGACATGGACGCTGTCAATTTTCTGCATCATGAAAATCCACCAACTTGAGCCGGTATCAAAACCACAACCTTGGGTGCCGAAGACCAGTGACAAACCAACTGCGCCACTCACCAGCATATTTAATATAACAGCCATAGAAAAGTAGGAACATTTTACAATTGATTATACAGCCTCAGAAGAGAAAAGTGTTGCGTAATTTGCCAAATCAGTGTAAAAACATTACAATTTTAACCAACGATGCAATTCTTACAAATACATGTTATTCAATATTTTCTCCCTTTTTAAAAACAAAACTTATCAAAAATGAATAATATCCAAAGGGTTATTATTTTAAGGATATTTTCAAATATTACTCACCGCAAAATTATTCGTCTGAATTTACACAAAGTAATTAACATTCACAATGCATATATTTTAAAAATATTCGTAACATTTTAAACTTGACGTAACATTTTAAATGATATACGGTGTGGTTGAATATCAAGTATTTATGCCATCTAATAAGATATTATTTGATGGATATTATCAAAAAAAGTGTGTTAAATTCATTTTCGAAAACATGTTTGATTACTGGAATTTCGTTTGTAACTGATGCAGTTGCAAACGAAAAAAAATTGATTGTCTTTAAAAATATTTTTAATTAATTATATTTAAAAATGAAAAAAAAAATACTTTAAAATGAAACAGAAACCAAAACCTTAGCTCAAAAACCTTAAAATATCTTTAAAACTAATTTTTTTATCAAATTCAAAATTTGGTGGCAAGCTTCCCAATGAAATGGGTGACAAAAAAATGCAAAAAAGAAGAAAAAAAAAGTCGATATATTTGAAATTTGTAGAGTAATGTGTAGCCGAAATGCCATATTCACAAAGCTGGAGGCAAAACTGATATTTGCTTGAACAGTCTCATTCCTGTAATTCTGCAAAATCTAGCGCTAAAAAACATTTTGTCCTAAACTTAAGGTTAATTATTGTACTACCCGTTCTTCAAAATATATGAAATATAAATTCTATTACTTTTACTTGAGCTTTTTTTTTAAACATTGAGGCCATCTTGGTGTAGTATCGCGCTTCCACACCACTGGTCTAGGTTTTATTCCCATGCTGGGCAAGGTCCACTCAGCTTTCATCTATACTGCAGTGGGTAGATAAATGAATACCAAGCTTGCTAGCGGACTTAAACTCTGGCGGTCTCGCTTCAGACTGACCATCTGATTGGGAACTCTGCTCTTGCACCTCAGCCCCCAATGGTCACGTGTACTGGGATGGGCAAAGTATACCCTGAGCCCTCATGGACTGTTGCGCCATTGAGTTAGAGTATTTTAAAATTATGACGAAAAACATATTCGTGACCTTAATTTTGAACATGAGCATGTTTACTGTGTGATTGTGGCAAATTTAAGTGCATTAATTATTTTTTCCTTAGAACGGGTATACTATTTAAAAATAATATTACCCGTACTTTTTTGTTAAGAAAACATTTTTTCTAAGGAAGTGTTAAGGTAAAAGCTTCTGAAATTTCAATTCTAAATAATCCTTTGAAATTCAGAAATTACTTCATTCAAGAAAATGGAAAGTGGTTGCTTAGATATTTTCAATAAATATAAAAAATTTATAGAATGTCATTAAACAACATATTTTGTTAAATGTATTGGTAAGTTTGATTTTTTTTTTTTTTTTTTTTTTGAAAATTATAGCATGATACTTAAAACTGAAAACAATAAAAGTAAATTTTTGGAAGGAAAAACATTTATTTGCAGTCATATTACATAAAAAAAATGCGAAGATTTATTAGATTCTATAAACAAGTGAAGAACTCATATTTCCATGATCTTCTAATATGTAGCAATATATATATAAGTGAAATAACATGATTGTATGGGAAGAATATGTTAAAATGATGTAATTAAATATAAGCATAATCTAGAAATTTTGTAACATTTTGTACTACGTGCAATTGAAAAGGAAGAGAATGTGAAACAACAAAAATAGTCTTATCATACACGAAAAAAATGATTGTAAATATAGCAATAATATGAGGCTTGAATTTCTTAGACGTCATCCTAAATATGTTCTCTTTTTTTAAATTTCCAATATATTTTTAGTAAGAAATAAATGTCGTGAAAGTATAAATCTAAACATTTTTTTTAATGAACTATCTTGGAGTTTTTCGGATAATGTTCAAATTGAAGTAATGGAAGTTCTTTTTGAAATTAATATTAGGGACGAATATTTATGATAAATGAAATTTAAAATATATTAACAAATAGGCACTAAAATTTAATTTGTAAATACTTTCATTATCTGTACATATATAACAGAAAAATAACTCATTCTCTCGCCCATCACGACATATCCAGAACCATTAGATTTGCAGATTTGAAATATGGTAAACATGTTTCTTCTGATTAGTTGAGATTCACTGAAAAGATTTTTCTTGCGAAAATGAACAACCACAAATGAGATCTGCGGGGTCGTGATAGTCAAAAAAATTCCCACTCACAAACTATTAGACTAACAAACTTTCTTACGTAAATTTACTCTCAAGTACGGGTTAGACAGATCTGAAATTTGACCGGTATGTTTCTTTTGATTACAGCTCCCTTCCTCCCTCCCTAAAAACGGGCTTTTTAAAAATCAAGTGAGAGTCACAAGATTGTAAAAGATAAATAATTGTACAACTGATTTAGAAATTAAACTATTTGTTTGTTTATTTTTCTTTTGTAAATTCAAGATGACAAAAATATTTTTAATACAATTGAAAGTTTAATGCAAGGGCTAATATATAAATAACTTTAGAACAATAGCTTTATAACATCATAAAGTACTCAGAAAAGTGAACAGATTATAGATATAGTTCCATATATTAATTTTATTATGTTTAGAATACTATAACACTAATTAATTTTTAAAAGCAGGGGAATTTCTTTCGAATTCAGTTATAGCAAAAATGAATTTTCATAAAAACAAAACATTTTGGAATGAAACCACAATCATACCTATGATTTTTGTCTATTTATAAATGTTTAAAAAATTACTTCATAAGTTATTTATAAGCATATTTGTGTCCTTATAAATTCAGTAAAAGAAAGTGAGAGATAAGGAAAGTGAACTTTATAAGTTGTATTGTTTAATATCTAAAATATTTTCTTAACTTAGGCTTTTGCAATTTAGACATTATATATGATAATGGAAAATAATTTCCATGAACTTTAATAAAAAGGCAGTTTATTTCTTTTTTTCTCTTTTTTTTTAAAAAAATATCAACAGCAAATGTATACATATATATAAACTTCGTTACTTTAATTCAAACATACTTTCCATAAATAGCACCATATAATACATCAATTTCTTAATTATTTTTGAATTAGGAAAATGCAATATTATATGTATATATATATTTAAAAAGTATTTTTTTGAATTCAACGACAAAAACATAATAAGTTATTAAATAACACATTGTTACTATTAAAAAAATATAGCAACATTACCTTGCTAACAGATTTTTTTTGAATAATATGAGAAAACTCATTTTAAACATTTGTGTATAAGTTCTAGTTCGTAAATATATTTACGTTGTATATTATGAAAAAAATAACTATCTTCTAATATTTCAAAACAAACAATGTATAAAGTATCATTTTTACTATTAAAAAAATGTAATTCACATTACTAGAAACGCTTTAACTAAAACATGCATTACTGAACGGAACTCAGTGGCGCAACAGCCCATGAGGGAAAAGGCCTACTGTGCCTATCTCAGTTTACTTGATCTTAGTGAATGTGCAGTGGTATATGTGCAGAGGTTTCGGTCAAGTTGTCAGCCTGACGCGCGAAACCCTTAGTGTTCAATTCCCAAGGAAGATTGGTAATCATTTATCGACCAACTGAAGGGATAAAAGACTGAGTCGACCATTCCCAGCTTGGGATTAAAAATCCCTGACTTGTGGCGTGATACACTACTGCTCAGTCACTAGGCTTTACATCAGGTACCAGGAAATGGCATTTTTATTCCAAATATATATGTAAAATATAATTCTAGTACATTATTATACTTTTTTTTCATGCTTCATAACTAATGAAACAATAATGGTTTTAAAATGTATTAAATTTGTCTCTAAAAGTTTGTCGATTTAGAAAAGTACATGAGATTTATTAGTCACAATTAGTTTTGCTAAGAATAATTTTAACCGTTTTTGCTGGTCCAATATATTATTCAGGTTTAGGAAACAATTCACTTCCATGCTAGCATTGAATCAAATAACACAATGGACCAATATATCAATTTTTAAATTTCAAATAACCACAACAATGTTTGGGTAACGAATGTGCATAAGTTATTTTATTCTCACATTTATTCGCGTAATAAACTATGCAGACATTAAAAATGCATGTATTTCAGGTTTACAGCGATTACAATCAAATTTATATTTCTAAAATTGTAGTACATTCTTATGTTTAATTAAATCAATTTCTACTGCTATATTTACAAATCTATCCTGAAAATGAAGTATTTAAAATGAATGAAACGCACGAAATATTTTGTTTCAATGTTATTCTTCTGCAGCATGTTTGATAGCATGATATCTGTGTACATATAATATATATATACACAGATAGGCATAGAACCTAAGTATAACTATTCGAGATAGGAAATAATAGGCACAGTAGTACAATAACAAACTCCTGGCCTTAGGAACCAAGATTACAGGTTTAAATAAGTTTTAGGGCTAGCCAACCTTCACCTGTAATTTTTCTAAACCACTGAGCCAAAGGGAAAGGAAAGAATAATAATAAAAGAAATTTAAATATTACAAATAAAATCAATATACTAATAAAATACAACGATAAAATTATAGCCTACTGGTATTCACAGTCTAGATTTAAATTCGATGCAAAAGGTAGATAGTAAGACTTACTTCGTGAGTGTATCAACTGGTTATGTTTCCCACCAAATACAACAGAGGAATAT